>JAOVYW010000084.1:4867878-4881620 GCA_025775045.1 Hiodon tergisus | reverse complement strand
ATCTGAGAGTACACGAACGAGATTTATCAAAATGCTTCACTCACAAGGCTAACTTCTAAACATAGGAGAAACACTTCCCAAGAAGTTTTATAAACATCACAGAACTAAAAATGAGTTAGCACTCCCAATGTACCTGACGCGAAACAAAAAATCAATTCCTTTAAAAATAAACAAACTTCGGGGAAACGTGCCATATTGAAAATCTTCAGCATCACCGACAAAAAATACTCTAGCACTGTTAACATAGTTCCCCCGAATGTCAGGCAACTCCGAGAAATCTCGTTCGTTTTAAAGAGGAAAAATGCCATGAAAAGGAGAACCTCCTAATGAGGATGATTATCAAATGGACAAAACTGTAAATGTTTATTAAGATCCAAGCAGCAATCGATTTCTAGTAATGGAAGAAGGCGCCGTAATATATCAACTGGCGTATTCGCCGTGTACAATTCCTGCATTAATTAACTGCAACTCATAACAGCCTGGGTGGCATTATCCACATTTCCATATTATTCACCGAATGCCACTGCCCTCCCGATATGACAAACACAAACGGATGCCTGATTTATTTAAAGTGGCAACAAGCTACATTAGAAAATAAATCGAAGAAACTTTTTTTTTTATTCACCAGATTAACAGCACATTAGTATAAAATAGGTTTGGTAGAAGTTACACCGATACCACTCCGGTGATTACAGAAGCAATATTACAATAGTAACAAATTAATACTTTAGCGTTACCCATGCTAAAAACTAGTTTACTGTGGAAGTTAAGCGTTTAAAACAATGCGACTCCTGAAGGTACTTGGTTAGCCGGCATGTTCACTACTTTACGGGAACTTTTTTTATTATTAAAGTAATATAAATCATTAAAAACTAGTTGATACCCCCTAACTATATAGATAGTACTCGAAGCCTTGAACCATGTCAACGCCTGGCTGGTTTTGAATGCAAGCGTGAAAGAAATTAATCTGCAAAATAATGCAACATCGTAGTTTATATAGCTAATGATCCGGATAGTGTTAAACCAAACGAATTCTAATATCTGCATTTTAAGCCTAACCATCTCCACTATTTCCATAATAGCCCTAGAATCAGAACCTATACTAGGGCTAAATACGTTTGTTGAGGTATAGGCTATGTAATTCAGTAAAGAGATCTTTGCCGCCCTCATATCTGGACTGTAACGTTGTAAACAACACATACAAAAAAACGACTAACAAAACTTCATAACTTGGATAACTACCTAGAGATGAAAAATTAAACCAAAACATTAACCCATACCAAAAACACACAAAACCTTTAATTATCCAAAATAGAAAAGAACACCATTCATACGTTTAACATTTAACACTCAAAATATCTAGCTAGTACACTTCTTAAGTAGATTAAATAGCTAGCTAACTAACTATAGCCACGAATGTCTACTGTTAGCTAGCCCGCTAGCATGCAACAGCATAAAATAGTATTACATAAGGATGGTTTTAGATCAATTGAAACACATTAATGAGTGAAATGGAAAAAGACTGAATAAGCTGATTTTACGGTTCTTTACTATATCAAAATAACTTTAAACACTCATAATGCTGCACATTTGTTCAACTATTTAGCAAGGTAGCAACATAATTTGCATTAAATGTTTATCAACACACGCACTTGTGACTTCCTAGTTACAATCTTAAATAATACTAAACAAAAAAGTAATGTTTACATGCATGATAACTAGGGAATAGTCTGCTTTTTATTTTACAAACTTCGCAGTATTCAAACAATTGTTAAACTGGTGAGTGATGTTTGAATTGCAGTCTTCGACAGGCCCGAAGCCTGCTCCCCCATCCTGTAGCTAACGTTAGCTCTTTTCAGCTAGTTAAAAATGGCTGCTTTTCCTTTAGTTTTAAATCTCTTACCAGACAGAATAGATTGGAATGGCAATCCTCCAGGCTGGCCCCGTTTGGTACAAAACAAGAACTCATCCTTTCACAGCGAGATCGAACACTCCATCATTTTAGTTTCCAAGAAAGAAAGAACAAATTTCTAAAATATTTTTCTCAGATGAATTTAGCTAGCAAAGCTACACCGAGAATTATTTTTAAACAATCGGTTGGGGAATGTAATTCAACAACCCCTTCGATTCTTCTCGTCCGCCTCAATGACTAGTTTTTAAATTAAAAGCAACACAACCACCGCGTCTTTTATAGTAAAATACATGTATAAGTTAAGTTCAAATTAAAACGAAGCGAAAATGCTCTTAAAACAAAAAGAAAAGGAGAGCAAAGAAGCAACTCTCCCCCTCCCCCTTTGCTTAAAACGGTCCTTGCTAAATTTCGCCACTCTATTCCTCTATTGCCG
Organism: Hiodon tergisus; assembly: GCA_025775045.1. Lineage (NCBI taxonomy): Eukaryota > Metazoa > Chordata > Actinopteri > Hiodontiformes > Hiodontidae > Hiodon > Hiodon tergisus. The sequence continues at coordinate 4,879,275 of JAOVYW010000084.1, read as the reverse complement.
CCAAATTTGATTTAAAAATTAAAAACATCTTGTAAAAAACCGATCAAAAGCTGGCATAGGACAATATTTTCTCCGTCATTTTAACTATATTTTCGGTCTCTGTTCCTGCTGGTTTCCATTTGAATTCATGGATTCCTTTCTTTAATGGCGGCCACAGGGACAACTCTGCCTCCCGGAGCCTATTGGCTCATTCGTGGTCATGAGGGGTGTAATAATACGGTAACTGATGGGTATTGCCGCTAGGCGAGAGCAAGTGGCGCTACTGAGCAACTAAATTTTGTTACTAATGATCAAACCTTTAAACCTACCGACTTTAATAGTGCTCCACCTAGCGCATTAACAAAGAAATGTTAGTTGTCTTTTAATGAATACTGCAAACTTGCCCTTGCCATTACAGACATCACAGACATACAGTACTGGAATAAAAGATGTCTCACCGCAAGAATGGTACAAACTGAATAATGATATGCTTGCAAAAATCACACACTAAGAAAATGCACATGTCTGCAAAGAGCTATGTATGTTATGCAAGTAAGCACCTCAAGCCTTTGGAATAAACAGAATACACCTAATCATGATGTAAAAAATTACTAATAGCTGTTATATTGTTTATCGTAAGTATAAAATAACAACATTTCCAGTGTCCCCTTCTGGTACTCCAGTAGGTGTACCTGTTTCTTCATTTATTGATGATACTGGTAGCCTGTCTACATTTCAGTTCAACAAAACCTGCTTACAAATCAAACAAACAGGTTTCACTGGAAAAAGTTACAGATATGAGAAAAAAGACAATATATACCTTTGCAGTCATTTTGCTGAACCAACATCAGCCATCCCATTTGGGCCGGGATGACGGTCTCTGTGAACCCAAAGGTTTCAGTAATTACCGCAATAACACAAAGAAATGTATATATTGCACACACATTAATATGTGAGAATCTGGACTTAAAGTTACTTTCTGTGAAAAAATTAAAAGGGATTAGAGAAAATAAATTTCTTCAGAAATCCATTATTTCTAATAGGCATTCAAGTTAGATAAGGAGCTTGTTCTTCTGTTCCTGCATTCATGGACTCCGAAGCCATCTGAAGACGGCGCCATGGTTTAAATTAAGGGCAGCCTTCACTGGTGTATCCGCACAGGTACAGGAAAACCTCATTTTGTAACATAGAGCCAAGATATGAAAATTACAGTGTTCCATCAAACTGATGAACTTCTTCATATAGAATGTTCGCTTTTCAATATTTACAGTGTTTATTCCAAAAATAAGGGCCTTTGGTTGACTAACATTGTGATGTTAATCTCATGTATTTCCGAACACTTGTAATCCCTGCAGACCGAGCTCCTGTTTTTTAATGCTCAGTAAAATAAGTCTTAAAATCATCATTATTCTTACTTCTGTGTTGATCTGCCTCCTCAGAGGATCAACAGATGGTTGATTTAGGCTCTGATCCAGTCAAACTGCCATAGTGTCAGCACACACCCTTGATAAATAAATTTAAAGTCTAAGGTATCGTGTTTTTTTCAATTATTATTTTGTTAGTGACCTAAATATATACATTCTGTAAGTAATTGAAATAATATAATATATATAATCTGATACATAATAAAAGTTAAGAATATAGGCTATGGTGATACAATCGACATTGTGATACACATCTAATGTGTAGGAGATCTAAGATGATATTATCTATGATGACAATCAAATCAATCAAAATGACATGGAAATGATCCGAAAAAGCATTTATTGAGGAAAAAACACCAGACACTGGCAGGTAACATATTTCCCTTATGTCATATAAAGTAATAACAATAATAATAATAATAACTTGCATATACTATTAGAACAAACATTTTATAGGAAATTAAAGGATCATATTTCTACAAACATTTGTCTCCATGAGTAACATTTATCCACACACACACACACTCAGATACGCATATGTTCAGAAAATTCTACATGCAAAGGGTTAGTTTTAGTTGTACTGTTTTATTGCTCATGTCCTGGAGAGGAATTCACAGACAGTCTTTTTTGGCAGCAAAGACACCAGGAACGTTTTTAATAGAAAAATAGTCCAAGAAAAACATACTGAACATAAAAGGTGAGTGAGAAGGATTAGTTAAGCTTTTAAAAATACATTTAGCATTTGATGTGGAGTTTTCCTTTAATCTAAATACTATTTTTGTTGCATGGATAGTTATTTGTAGACATTTTTAGTCAGATAATCTCAGTGTGTATAATATAAATATCTCATTATTAGCCTCATTAGTGGAGAAAAGTAATACAGACAGAAGACATGTTTCTTATAAATATGTTACTAGGGTTATAAAATAAATTTCATATTTCAATTTTCAATTGAATTGTGAATTGTGATTTCTGGAAGTGACTTGAAACTGTAAACTGGGATCAATTCAATTTACTTCAAATTCAGTGCCCCTATTTTATTGAAGATAAGAGTGAGTTTGAACATTCTGAATTCCTTTAAAAAAAATTCTTGAGATAAGATTGGAACGGAAATAGAAATTCATCATTGTGCAACTGGAAAAATTGTGAGTCATTACTGATTTTGCATGTACACTGGACTGGATACTTTAAAAATCCTTGCCAAAGGGGCTTCGGAACTCAACCTTCAGAAAATGTAAGGGAAAACGTTGCTATTACTGAGGCATCACATGAGCATTTCAAAAGATTTCTGCAGATCAATAACATTGACCTATCAGTTTCCTCTGTAGAGTTCAAAACTGCACTTCAAAAATGGAAGAGAAGTAATTTAGTAACTATGAGGCTGTTGCTTCAAGGTCCACAGTTCAACAGAAAAAGGTCAACAAGGTCAACGCGTTAGAAGAAAGCAATAACTTCTCAGATTTTTTCGCTCATGCCTTTACACACCAAGAATTGGATTAAACCAACATATAAAGATAGATTGTGGGGAATTTGTGGCCCTGAACACTAAACGTAATAATCCCATCTACATTCACTGATAATGCTTCTTGGCTTTGGTTTGCAAAAAATTATGCAATAACAATAAAATGTATGAGCCAAGTCCATGTTTATATTTCTATATTCACAACTCTAGCAAGGCCTCTGAATTGGATTTAGTCATGATTTCTGTGAGAGTGAGCCAGTAGAAATACGCAGGGCTCGCATCATAATTTCGTATTGGATTTTTGCCTACAGAAAAATAGCTCCAGAACGGAACTGTTTCTGGTATCTCTCGTTGTGTGGTGCCTGGAAAGCTGCAGAGGATTCTCTCGCTGGCTCCATGTTTTGGCTTTGCCTGTTGCCTGTTGCCTGAACCCTGCCGTGTAGAGGAATTTACCACTATAAAATAACCCTGATTAGATGCTCAAATGCAACCTTTTCAGGGCTCACATCTCGCATATTTCGCTCAGCTGTTAACCCATCAGTGAAACGACAGGGATAAAGACCACAAAGCGGTTGCATTCATTTTGCAGGCCCTTGAAGGTAACAGTTGACCTGACTGGAGTCCCTGGGACGTGTCCTCACTTGGATAACTCACTGTGGCCCCCCCCCCCCATGTTTTCTCCAGTTGTCAAACCAATTCAGTGGCGTTTCCAAATAGCGTCTTGCATCCGACGGGAGCCAGCCTGACAGCCGGCAGTTTGGTCACTGGAGAGCCGTGCCATGCTCTGATTGCTTTCCAGTTTTCTGTACTTCAGGGAGTTTGCCACTGCGATTGCTGCATCAAGACACTTAAACACATTTCTGTCCACTTGCATTCATGCCCATGCACTACACAGGAGTCTCCACCACACGCAGTTAGAAGCAGATTCTCCAGAACAGCCAACAGTGCCCCCGGTTTCCCATGGTGAATAGAGGCCTGGATGTCCTTTTGTTGCTGACTAGTTTTTCGGTTGGGCAGGAGCTTTAAAAGGACATGGTTGCATATCCCTGCTGCACGATTATCTGACACACATTTTTCCTGCACCAGTCCATTCACAGCCAGGGTTGTTTGGAGCTCCAGTTTCCTCTCATAGTTGTGAACAGATGGAGGAAAGGTGTCTGTGGCAAGTTTTTTTTCTTCTTTTAAGACCAGCCCCCAGCATGCAAAAACAGCATGGCACTAATAAATGCAATGAGATTTTGTGCAAATTGCAAGTTAATGAGATGAGCTCTACCTCCATGCCTGGCTCTGTGGCAAGAGAATGGAGCAAAATGTTTCGAAGTGAAAAGAAAAATTATCATGTTGGTGACACCAACGACTATCATTAGACCCAGGCCTGTGAAATTTACAAATAAATGCAGTCAAGGCAACAAGCTGTTTACTTAATTTTAAACACACCTCAATCCGGTAATATGTACACATTCAAAGAGGCAAATAGAAAATATGTTTTTGGCATGGAAAATAGGAAACATTTTACAGATTCAACTTTAAGTATTCAATGTTATTTAAGGTTCCATGAAAATAATCGCGGCTTTTAGCGGTTACTCCTAACATGTCAGACTCCTGTTGCATTAGATTTGTATTATTTTAAAATACTTGGTAGGCAAAACCTCAAAAACTACAGCAGAAAATGTGCTAAGAAAAGGATGGGGGATGGAATTATACAGATATAATTATAGAAAGGTTTTTTTTTTTTTTTTATGCCAGCAGCCACCCACACAAACCAAGGGGAGAGCAGCCATCAGCTACATTACAGGAGTAAATTCAATGCCCAGCATGATAATGGATTCAAATCATTCTTGAGAACAGCCACACATTCAGAGACAAAGTCTTGAGGTGGAGGGAGATTGGCAATGCCTCAACAAAGGCTGGTTGCTCTGAGAGACGGCCAGGCTTGCACACGCCGCACTCTCTGTGAGTCTGCGGGGGGCAGTCTGTTAAGTCACAAACTGATAAAAACCCTTAATAAAAGAGTTACAATAAGGGCCGACTCAGGCGAAGGAGAACGGCTGCAGGTGTATTGTTGGCATGACAAGGGGGAATCATCTAACAAGGTGTTCACCCACATGGAACCCACATTTGATAGATGGGGTGGGGGGGGATTCTTTTTTTTTTTTGTAGCAACGGCAATCTGCAAAACAGCGTGTGTTACATTCTACCCAGTGTAAATAATGTGTAATCTTTGACACCTATAAGGCGCCGGATGGTTAATGTTTGTTTCCCATTCTTTTTGGTAAAACATTCCACACGTAACAAATGACACATATTTTACACAATTACTGCATATGTCCAATATTCTTGATAGCCACTCGAGCAGATGATAAACAGGGAAACCGATATTCACCCCAAGCTTTTTTCTTACTATAATAAAATCTAAGCTGAAGTGAATTAAATTGTCTCTAAGGTGGATAAGTTTTGTGACAAAGGCAAAGCAATGCTGCCTTTAGTCAGAAAAGACTGGAGGGAACCATCCCCCCTACAGAAGCAGTCTCAAATGTAATACTCAAGCAAAACATATAGTATCTCCACGAAAGGCAATGCAAGATTAGTTTGACCTTTGCTGCGTAATGTGCCAAGGATTCTGATAGAGATTTAGGAAGCTAAGAGGCTTTCTGCACTTGTAATATAATGCAAGACCGATCAGGAAAACCAGTTTTCTCGTGCTGCCTTGTGTTAAAACTCAGCACAAAAAGCCAAGGCATGTTTTAGAGGCCCAATAACAACAGGAAATGAAATATGTTTTCCTCTTATTTTTTGGCTTCTGATTGAATCTAAGACCTTGTAAGATCTGCTAGAAAAATGAAAGAAAAACCACGTTTTAAGCTGAAAAAACACGTGAAGAAAACGAGAAATAAGACACACATAAGTATGTATCAGTACAAGTGTGAAATTTACAGCCACACTCACGTTGCTCTTGTCTTTCCCTTTTACAAGGCTTTTACATTTTATCATCAATTTGGTGAATTTGTATGCTGCGGCACGTTCATTTTCAGCCAGCTTTTTTCCATCTCCACCCTGCACTCTTTAGTACACTCTTCTGGCCCTGTCAAAAGGTGGAGAGGCGGCACGCGGTGACTCCCATCACACAACGATCGAAACCGTCGAAACCTTCATTCACATTACTTACTGAGGTGTTCAGTTGTAAGGCAATGACAATAAGCAGCATTTTTTTAAACACACTTTAAAGAGCCTTGCACAACTGATACTTGAAGGCTGCTCAGTGTGTTAAAGGAGTAGTTGAGAGAGAATGCTCTGCCTTGAGAGCTCTGAAGACTGAAACGTAAACGTAAACTCACACAGCCTCGTTGAATAATACGGATCAAATACAGGTTGAAATTCTTGCCGTGCTATTTTAATCCTTATGCAGCCTAGGAATTATGCGTAAAATACACTGACGGCCTACGTACAGGAATTGGGCCGTGCTGACTTTGAGGAAGATGACCAGGAGGCCACTCCCCACGAACCCTGACCCACTCCTATTTCTGAACACCTATGTGCCGTCGGTCTTGGTGCGCCTCGCTGGAGCTCAACAATCAATCAGTCTACCCCGCAGAGCGCAGGGCCTACTGCCTAGCAGTGAAATTAATATGGAAATGCTCCTTGAGATAACACCTGTTCCACAGCTCTGTTATATAAACACCAGCCACTAACCTGCCGAGTGAGACAGATGCACCGCTCAGCTGTGTATTTGCCTCAGGCCACCGAGAACCAGGAATGCCGCACCAAAGTATGGCTTCGTATTACACCACCAATGTTAACTCTGACTTTTGAGCTGATTAAGCCAGGGCGATTAACTGAATGTGTGTGAAAATGGACTACTTCAGTTTCTTACACAATCTTCCCACCATGGTGCAGAAGTTGTAAGCCAATGACAATAAGCAGCATTTTTTAAAACACATTTTAAAGAGCCTTGCACAACTGATACTTCAGAAGGCATATTCTTTGTTAAGTTTTGGGCAACGCTGTGTATAATTCACCCGATTCCTGTAGACAGGAGATATGACGAGTAAAAGCAGCTTGGGCTCCGACTGTAAGAGCAATGATTAGACTGCGGTCAGCTGCGGTACAGGGGCCATAGCACTCCCACGTTCATCTTATCTATACTACACTATAACAACAGAGTGTGGGTCAGCCGACACAATGAGCTTAGTCAAATCTGACCCATACGTTTCCTCTACAATTTCTGGGGATGAGGAAATTCTAAAGGCTTCAAGGTATATGTTTGTGATCCCCACATCAACGAAGAAAAATCTCTTGAACACGTTACAGAATTATATCTTTAACTAAGTCCATTGGAAAACTTTTTCAAATATACTAATTCAATTCAGTTTCAAAAATCTAAATGTAAGTCTTTGATCTTAAACTCGAGGAACTGTAAATCTCAAATACTAAAATACCAAAATTTCAGTGGTTGCCATACCGTCCGGCAATATCCTCAATCGAGTCTAAAACGGTTGCATTCTATGATCCATGTGGTACACTCCACGACAGATGGAATTTGTATTTCCGCACTATGGCATTAAAGGTGGCAGCAATTTGTAATGTATCAGTTTCTATCAGGGTTACTTCTTTAGTCACACAAGAAAAAATACTATAATACCACAATAAAACTCACCACTCCAGCACCACCTCCTGCTCTAATGATCCAATGATCTATTAACTATTTCCATGAGCAGAGCACGTCTTAAACCTGCCAAATTTCTATCATGACGGCATTTTTACAGCGGTTTTAGATGACAGGACACTGACTGAATATCAGACCTCTTTCATCTGAAGGACACATTTCCACCAGGACACAATCGATGGTCTCTGTCCCTCACTGGTCTACCCTTGGTCTAACAGTTTAATCTTGACGTGTTTATGAGCAGTAAGACAGCCACTGTCCCAGTGGAAAACTGACACACAGCAAGGGCTGTAAAACAATTCCCTCCCTCTCTCCCTGAACAATTCTAGCAGAAGGGAAACCACTTTCAAACCTGCTTTTTTGGAAAAAGAAAACAGTCTTGCGAACCACTAAAAATATTTTTCTGGAAATAAACATACCAAACTGGTTTTGCTGGACTATCATTTCCCAGTATAGATTAGGCTTGAGGAGAAAGAGAAAAAGTCCAAGACTGCTCCTGAATGTCATTTCCATGTTTTAAAACAACCTTTATGGTTAGTGGTTTTTCTATGAGAGGTCTATAGCCTGCATTTATCAATGGGGTTTCCTGCAGAGACACCAGGAAGATAATATGCAGAAATGAATACATACGTGTCTGCACCTATTCTGACAAAATGCCATATCCCGTAATGTCGATATTTAAAGGTTAAGGGATTAAATGCATGTGAAAACAAACCAATCAAAGCGCATTTGTGCACATGCCAACACAGCTTTAAGACTAGAAAGTAACTATTCTTTCCAAAGAAGACAAAGTGGGACCAGTCACCACCCCACCCAATGCTCTGGATATGGGTGAAATCCAGCAGATTGCCTGACAGATGCTCAGGTGGCACAAACCACTGAAGCCTGTGCATTTGAAGTGCTTAAAATACAAGCCGACTGGAGACAGTTTGCCTGAAGTCAGACCCTCCTGTGGCCTGTTGACACTGATACAGACAGCAGTAATGGCTGTTTAGTGCCTGTGCTGTTGGGGAATGGACATGATGGGATATTGTGGCTTTGGAACATCCTCTGAGGGGTCTCCTCACATTTCTGTGAAAATGTTTCTCTCCAACGAGAAAGCATGCCATAACTGTATCATTTAGCCACATTTGTGTAATTTATCTCAATGCTCTATGAAGCTGAAACAAAAACGTAATTCACAAATAGGCATTTCTTGTAGTAGAGTGAAGGTAGTTGAATAGTCCATATTCTGGTTTTATGCATAGAAAAAAACAACAGAACTACCAGGAATATATATTTCTAACATGCCATAAATTATTTTCAAATTTGTATGAAATTTAGATATTGTTACCCCTCTTTTTCAATTAAAGAGAAGCAACAACTAATTTTCAGAGTGCTTTTTAGCCTACTGTTTTTGAAATTGAAATGAAAATCTAATACTGTTACATTAAACACTAGCAATGTTCATGACAAAGAGGAAAACCATACTGTTGTGGGTAAACAACTTAATTCAAATGACTGCATTAATTTCGAATGGAATACTCCTGTGGCTTGAGATACTTTCTTGGTTTGTCTTTCTCTGGTTTCTCCTCCTTCCTCTGTGTCCTTCTTCCTATATCTTTCTCGCCATCTGTCTTTTTTTACCTTCTCTCGCAAAGCTCAAAGGGAAACTAATTTAGTGCTTGTGCACAGAATGTATTTAGAAGGGGTTTCTATTGAAGAAATACATAATTAATAACAAGTCTACAGTCTAGCCCCCCCCCCCTTCACTTCAGGAAGGTTAACCCCGACAGACACAAAAAGAAAATATAAAAACCCTCTGTATTCTCTGCATTTAATATTCATGCTATCTCGACGTCAGGTTTTTACTGTACCAAGTTTTTTTTTTTTTGTTGCTGTTGTTGTTGCATTTCCAAAACTGATTAGTTTCCTATGACCTAGGTTTCATGCTAGAGTTAGCAATTCTATGCAACAGCCGGCTAGCTTATCTTGAAGTCAAATAAGTGCTTACCTCTTGTGGGATTTCAGTTCAGAAGAGTGTAATCACTTTACTTAGAGAGAGGGAAGAAGAGAAGGAAAAAAAACTGTACTGATTGAGATTTAAAATTACAAACAACAACAGGATTTGGGGATGTTTACTACAACAGAAACACAATACAAAAAATAACATGATACGACACACAATAAAACAAAACAACAAACAACAGCACACGTAACAATTTAATCTTTCTGTTCTGTACAGATATTTTCCAGTAAGTTCCGATATGCACTATGTTTGCCCTGAATTGACTCATTTGCCAAGACATATAAAACTGTTTGAACAGTGCATTTTAGAGACATAAAAATAAATTACCCCACTCACCTCTACAAGTTATCGGATGTTCATAAATCAAACCACCAACAGGCCAGGGGTACAGAAAGAGATTGGTTGACTCACTTACCCAGAACACACCCAAATCACAGCCATGAAGCCGAAAGGTGACATCAAAATTCTATTCGCCGGGGGTGGGACCAGTCAGATTGCTGTGCCATGACAGCTTGATTTGCACAACATCTGCAGGGCTAAAGCGTATGAAAAGAACCTAAGCACCGGCGCAAGTGACTGGGGGGTTGCAAAGACGAAAGCTGATGAGTCTGAGAAAGGGCAGCCAGCCTACAGTTCAAAACCAATAATGAAGACCAGCACATCTGAACGGGCTGCTGTTCTTCCTTAGAGAGTGAAAACAAACAGACCAGAATCTCAATGCTTCAATATTAAGTCTGACAATCATGGTTTAAATAAGATATGTGTACCACATTTAAGATATTTATATCTTACACATATCTACCATGGTTTGATGATGGCGGTGGAGAGCGCTGTCCAAAATCTCCAATTGGTGTTCAATTGGGCTGAGATCTTGTGACTGTGAAGGCCATAGCATGTTATTCACATCATTTTCACACTCATCAAACCCTTCAGTGACCCCTCGTGCCCTGTGGATGGGAGCATTGTCATCCTGGAAGAGACCGCTCCCATCAGGATAGAAATGTTTCACCACGGGATAAAGGTGATCACTCAGAATAACTTTGTAATGGACTGTAGTGACCCTGCACTCTAAGGAGACAAGTGGACCAGCATAACAGAACCTCTGCCCTCACTGTAGGGTTTTCCTTTTTTTTGTCACCTGTCTGTATGTTTGTTTGTTTGTGTTAAACCCATTTTAATTCAAAGTGTGTACCGAAATGTGTTGTTTCTGGCCTTTAACACATAAGTGTCACTTTCACGCAGCTGAACTCTGATACTTAACAGAATGTCGACTGAGAATTTCATAAATACACAGCGATTTAGATTGCCATCAGAGTAGTCAGCAATGTTTCATAAAAGCAGATTAGTGTTTGACTTGAGAATGTTGTCAGTTATACACTATTGGTGCATATTTTCTTTTATTAAACAACTCTTGGGTTAGCCTTCTAAACCAGAAATAGAACATATAATTGTTTTGTTTTGTTCTGCTTAGACGTAGAACAAGCAAGTCCAATCCAACAAAAATATTTCAGCTGAAAATCCCTGCAGCTGGATAAAGTAATAGACAGTTCTATACATTATAAACTGTTCTATGAATACTGTACTTCTGTTAGTTAGAGAGAAATGAATGTCATTCTACAAATGTATTAATTAAACATTTTCTGCTCAATTCCTGGTTTCATGCATTTAATTTTCAATAAATGCAGCTTTGACCGGCATTTTGTTTTGCTCTGCTAGACAACCACCTTTCCCAATTATTATATTTTTTTTTATCACACAGCATTTTTATAAGCATCAAAATAGTTTCAGGACAACACTTCCCAACAAGTATTCAAGAAAATCAGCCTCTTCGGCTTGGCCACTAACGAGGCCTATGGGACGG
>JAOVYW010000084.1:4846506-4867778 GCA_025775045.1 Hiodon tergisus | reverse complement strand
GCCCGGGCCGAGGTGGGTGGATAACAGTGGGATTTATAGTGACAAGTCAAGATACTAACAAATAAATAAATAAGGAGGAGAAAAAAAATGTAAAATAAATATTTTTCTGTGAAGTCAGCAGTGGCCTAAAATTCATTAAATAGCTGAGATTTATCACAGTAATGTACCACAAAAAAAAAAATATTACCTCATAGGAGACACCCTTTTGTGTGTGTGTGTGTGGGGGGGAGGAGGGGGGTGTTATTCATATCTATGAAGCACGCTTATTACTTGAGTATTCATAGCTGGTCAATTTTGGCACAAGAATAATTACCTGTCTCGATGATCAATTACTTGATTAGGGAAGAGAAACGCACAGGATGTCTTCAGAGCCCCACTCCGCACTGATCGCAGTGAGAAGGGCCTTTAATATTTCAGTGAGGGCAAAGATGAGAGGCTGCACTGCCGGCATTCCAATGACAACTTGCCCATTGCAACGAAGGACAGTAAAACCTGTTCGAAGGCCTGACCTGGGAGTTTTTCCCCCTTCTTCCCCCATGAAACATTTCAGGGGTTAGACTCTTTGTAATCTACTCCTAACTTATCATAACTGAGTGCGAGTAGCACTTTGAGTCAGAACTTGTAGTTGCTCGAGCACAAATGCCCGCAGACAGAAATTCGATGCCCGAGACAGGAAGTGGGAAGCGGTGTAATCGTCTCCTCCATGGTGTCGGGCCGCTGCTGCTTCTCTCCACTGGATCTCACCGTTCAGGGACTTCAGGATCAACCGGAGCCTATCCTCCATCCTTCCTAGTCAGGATTTCTCTCTCCTTCTGCCCACAGAAGTGGACATGAACTATGTGGCGCAATTAGCGAGGACCGGTTTTCTGGCTGAGTAATCTACACAGCACTGTTTGTTTCTTCACTGTTGTCAAACGCCTAAGGAAATTAAATGGGTTATTTACCCTTTGCTTTTGGGATTTAACAGTGAAATCATTCAAGATTGTTACAGAGAATTGCATGGAGCCAGCACTTTACACTACATAAAATCAATACTTGATACATATTCTGCTATTCCTGTACTGGTTTCGTATGGAGTGAAGCTAATTAGATAATTTCGCAGAATGACATTTTTTGAGTCATTCTGTTTCAAAGGTCCATGCTACCCTATATTCTCAATGACAGTTAGATATGATTAGGTCAGACTACTCCTCCCACCATCCTTCTATGCAGCTTTCAGCTTATAGGACCCACAACCATGAATAGTCATGGTAACAAAAGAAAAACCTTGAAACTACTTTGATACAAGAGCAGTAGCTGATTGGTAAAACACAGACAAAACACCTGGAGTGAGTATTATTAAAATACATTACATTTTACATTTTAGTTTCTTAGCAGATGCTTTGAAAACTAGAGTGAAAACCTGCGCTCGAGTGAAGAAGATCCTTTCGGGGCGACCGTGGGATTCGTCACCAGTGCGGTGGATGGAAACACTCCTTGTGCTCTTCAGCTTCGTCAGCTTCAGACACCCTTACACAAAATGAATAAAAAGTGAGTTAAAAATGTTGTGTTCACTTTGAATGGGAAAGTCACGCCATCTCCTCTTACAGCAAGAGGAAAGAAGCAGTGAAACATAATTTTCATTCAAGGTCTTGTCTGTGACACAATACCAAAAAAAAGCCATTTCTAACTTGCATTTTTCAACATTTCTGTGTAAAGGTACTAACTTGTCGTTGTATACAAGTGACCTAACTGACCCAGAAAAACAAACACTGGTGAGTATTGCATCGACCAATGAGGTTTATAACAATGCACTGTTCCATGTGACTAAAAGACCATTCAAGGTTTCAGTGGCTATTTAGTTTCTCTTTATAGTCACGTTTGCCTTTTATTTAATTTTACAAACACCTCTTTTGTTACATATTGCTGTACATGCCTAAAATCCGGGTGAATAACAATACAGGTGGATAATGGACTATGAAATTACAGGTGCCCATTTAAAAGGAAAGAAATTTTAATGAGTCACTTAGGCTTATCAACATTTACAAGGATGGCCATTTAATTACATCATAGCAGCATTTGTTCAAGCACATTACACTCATTAGTTTCCTTCCCTCAGCAACAAGAGCTCTGTTGCCAAAGATTCAAACAAGCTGTAATTTGCTTGATAGGCACTACAGACAAATCTTATAATTCGTATATCCATCTGAGTGATACTTAAAGGAGAACATTAATAATGCAAAGGAGCTGGTGGAGATGACACGGTACTGCACGTTCCCAGGGAGTTTTCCCTCACTTTTATATCTGACACTTGAAGGTGACGATGGAGACAAACAGGCAGTCAGGTTTTATCACATTTTCATAGCCTTCAGCAATGAATTCACCCCAAAGCTGGTGTGTTCCAGTCACTAATTAACTGAACGCCTAGCTGAAACCTGAAGGGAAAAAAAGAAGATAACCACACATCAAAACTGCACCTACCACTAAGCATTGTGGGGAACAATAAATTTGGCGACAGTGTGGCGGCCAAGCAGTAGTTGTGACACAGTAAATTGGTTTCACGCTATCCAGGAAGTCAGGATTTGTCCAGGATACCTGTCACATGTGCGTCATTTTTGAAGTTGCAATTACATGGACAAATTGTGAATCCATTTAAGAATATGCACGCCATTAATCTATTAATCTGTATAGTGGGGTGCAATGACTTCATCAAGAAACAATACTTCCTGCAGCATATGTGTGCACTCCCACATTGCCAAGAGCCCTAATATCCCCCAATCAAACTGCTTGGTGCAGATGGCTGGCTGCAGAATTAAAACCAGTGTGAAGGGCAGACAGTGTCACACTCTCTAAAATGAAGTGTGCCTGGCAATAATAATAAAAATATTTAAGACAGGTTTTGGTTGGTGCTTGACAGCTAAGGTCAAGGGGCATCCCCCCAGCCTCCGCCAAGGGCCCTTGGCGTGGCTCAACGCAGGGTGCTGGCACGTGGCGCTGTCCTGTCCATTGAGCTTACGCGCCACACCTCTTCTTGTCTGCAGTCACATGTGAGGTTCTCGCAAGGGTAACGTCTGCGATGATGGAGGGGTGCAAAGGTGGACACCCGTTTTGTTTGTTTGATTGTGTGTGTAAAGGTTTGCCAATGCATCTGTGGAAACAACTCGTTCAGCGCTCTCTAGCAATGTGTTTGAGAAGTTGATATTTTAAAAGAGAAACACATTTGATGCACTATGGATTTCATGGTTGCCTTAGCAGAGATGGTAACCATCTTCATTCTTTCCATGTTTAGCTGCTGTTGCATCAGGACACATGTGCTACTGTGGCACCTGGGAGACAAAGGCACTGAAACTTGCGATGGAGTCACACATCATGGCCATAATACACAATAAAAATTACCCAGAGTGCAGTGAACTCAATTCCCTGGAAGCTTCCAACGCGCCTATACAATTGGATGCTAAATGTAACTGTACAAATGGCTTGCTCTTACACAAAAGCCTACATAACACATTCAACAGTCCCTGCCTGCTGCCGCCCTGCTTTGAACAAGGTAATTTGCTTGAATTAGTTAAATGATCAGTTAAGGAAACATTAGAATCATATTCACAAATCATTCTTCTGAGTAAAAAAGCTTAATTATATTCAATACAGTAACTATAAAACAAATATAATTGGCCTCGGTAAAATCTCCTGCTAAAACAGATTAAATTACGCATTTCTCCCAAAAGTGATGTGATATAAATGCTGCATGTAAATAAGAAAGTGAGACAGCTCAATCTGTGAAGGAATTCAGTTTAATGAAGGTGCATTTGATTTATGGAGATCTGCATGAGAATACTGTTTAGTTCTTGCTCTAACATAATAATATTCTAGAGCCAGTGCCCAATGTGGAGTAAGGGTTTTACATCCAGTTACAACATCATTCTTTTCTTTTTTTGAAGAGTGCTATCATACGTCTCACAAATTGACACCAGATAAAATCCTTACTAAAATGTCACTAATTATGATATTAATGTTTTACCTCACATTTTTATGCATAAAATTGATACGTGCATGGCCGGATACAGAGGGGTGCAGAGTTGGATCCCCCTACCCCCCCCCCCCACTCCCACAGATTTCTGCCGTGCCACCCCTGCTCCTTCTGACTTCAGCCAAAAATGTTACATGTTTATATTATATACCATCATGAGACCCCCCAGAAATGTTCACTGCACCCTCAGTCAAAGCCGGCTGCATACGCCCCTGAATACGTGGGGACTAAAATTTAGATTACAGGATTGTAGGTTCAATGGCCTGAATGCCTGTTACACTTTCACTTTCTTATGTTCTTGTATTCTTATAACACACTACTATCACAGTGGGGTTGTCATGTCTTTGTGCCACCGACCACAACACATCTATCCTGCAACACTGCAACAGCCGTTCGAGTGGGGCCCAGTTATGGGGTCCAGTTACAGAACCTCCCCTAAGCTTCTCCGTGCTGATGTAATCTCTGCAAGCCCAACCCAAACAAGAACATGCACTAGCTACACGAGGGATCGAAAGTACACTTGTGGGAGAGATAAATGCACCGTTCATCAGTAAATGACTAAAAGATATTCTCTCAACCATTGCTTTTGTCTGGCCGAAAACGAGAATGACTGGAATTGCACTCCCTGAGTTTAATTGGGGAAAGTGACGGCTGGAGATGCGGGAGAGACGTTGGGGCATGTTCGTAGGTGAGCAAGGACAGAGCATACATCCTGAGGGGGGTGACTGGCCTGCACTTGCCCCCTCATTAAATTAAAACATGCTTTTTAAAACAGCGGGGGTAATGAGGAAATTATTCACATCCTGACATGCCTTTTAAATCAGATTATCCTTCGTGCTCCCTCCCGAAGCCCGACCTGGGAACAGCTTCCTGGACAGAATATTCATCCATTAGCAGATTTAGGCATAAATGATTGTCTGCATTCATCCTTTTAACATGTGCGAGAATAAAGCGGTGCGTCATCTGTATATTCAGCTAAGCTGAAAGTGTATTTGGATACGCCGCTGTTCTGAAGATCATTAAACGTGTCCCAGGAGAGCAATGCTGAGGACATGCTACAAGTACAGAGTACATGGAAGGAATACTAATGAAATGCATACTTGCAAGGAGAAGGAATTACCATTCCTGCAAGCCCCTATTGCGTTAGCCCTCCCTAAGAGAGCTATTGCATACCTCCATATTTTTAAAGAACCATTCATTGGCAATCAGCAGTAACAGAAACAGACATGCTCTGTATTAGGATATTCTGTAATGAGCCCTACACATTTCACTCCCCATTTGGAAAAGTGGAGTTGTAGCTCTTTTTTAGCACTGCTTATCCTTGAATTAAATTTTATTAAATTAAAAACAGATACAAAGCATTCTTCGCTGACGACTGATTGTGTAACGCAGACATGCGTTGCCATTGCTGACCAGACAACACAAAGTAATGTGACTGTTTAGCCCAAGGTCCAAGGTCTCATTCAAATCAGCTCCTCATACAAACGCTCTTAAACGTTGATAAAGGGTACTATTCTTTTGCATGCTGTCAACCCTTCAACAGATATTACACATTTAATGTATGGTAATATATGTAAATAGCACAGAAGGATTGCATTTATTAAGGCAATGGTGCGCTCCGGTTATTTACAGCGCCGTGTTTGTTTTATAGTACCCCTTAAACTGTAGGTTAAATATATCAATGATAGGAGTCAGACCTCTAGAGCTCTGTTTGTTCTACAGGAGATATGTGTCAGCATCGGCATTCAATCATGGTGTAGAGGCAACCAACACATGTGAAACCTGACTCCCATCAACTCTCCCTTAATAAAAATGATGTTATTCCAGAATGAGAGAGGCCTCTTACATTTAGGTAAAAAGTCTCTGTGTAATATGAAGAACAGTACATTTTAGCAATGTTGCAAAAGAGTATTCTTTAATTAAAAAATATAAATGTATAATTAGTTGCCTTCAGAGCATCCATCTCTTTTCCACACTGCTGGCTACACCATTCGTACGGGAGGTTCATCTCCATTTGGAGGAGAGGTATGTCCCTCTTGACAGATCTGCAAACCTGCAGGCACCTGGGAAGCCAGTTGGAGAGGTTTGTAAGCCAAGAAAAAAACCTGCTGTTCCAACCCACCTCAGCCTGGGCGACACAGCACCAGTTGTGCTACGAGAACTCTAAAACAGCACTCTATACTCCTAAAACACACAGTAATTGTAATGGGTCGCTCTCTCTTCCAACCCTATGACATTGCACCCCCCTCCCAACCCCATTTGATAGTCTACCTGATTGGTCCCGATACTAGCTTAAGAGACAACTGGGTGTGACTGAACCTTGCACAGGCCCCCTTCCCTCATGGGTGATTAATGCAGTTGTAAAGGTCTCAGAAGGTCCCTATGAGGGTAGACTCAAATGATGTGCTGCGGTCCGACAGAAGTTTCTCAGAGCAGGCCCATCCATACCACGAGAACAAATAAGAAGTATAAGGGGGATGAGTCATAACTAAGAAGTACAGGTATCCGTGTCCAGGGCACCCCATAGAGAGATGGTCTACCGCCAATACTTCCAAGAGTTAGGAGTGAGACCAGAGGAGCCCAGCCAGTCACATTGGGTGCAGTCCAATGGTAAACATCTTAGGGAAAACTAAGATACCCCAGATTTTGAAAGTTATGGGCTAAGCCTCCTTTGCTTGAGCCCGGGGGAACGTGGGTGGCCAGCTCCGTTGCTCCACCATGTCCCATCTGCCTACACAACACTCCTACAATACACGCCCGTCCCCACCTCCCGTCTTTGGATTTCCTCCCAGTTCCACATCACTTCCTGTGTCCATTGTTCAGGACCATCCACCGATTGTACCTGGAGCACACCTTCACACTCCCCAGGCAACCTGGACAGGAAATCTGCAATCAAATTAGTTGCATTCAAAGCTGAAGTTAGACAGCTGCACCACCCATTGTTGTTCCATAGCTCCCAGCTAAGCCGGGGGCGTGATGCCGGTGAACTTCACAACACACAGGAAATAAATGTCTCAATGATGGCTCAGCACCATGGCCATCTTCTACTTCAGATTTCCTCCACCCTGCTGCATCCCAGCTGTATCCACTGATTGAGGCAGGCAGCTACTTGCAATCAGAGAATGTAAAGCAGTGCTACCAGCCTTGGATGAAACAGAAAAAGCCAAGTCTGAAGGTTAGTTAAGCCTACCAAACTATTGGAGCCAGTGCGCCTTGCTTCAATCTACCCTGCCCGAAGACAGCTTCAAAAATCTCGTCTGGCTCCAACCTTCCAAGCCATGAAAATGGACCTCGCCCTTAATAACCGGGTGCCAGGCCTCGGAAATGTACTAACTCCCTGGCTCTTTCCAAGCAAACCCAATGGATGACCTTGGAGGTGGTAGACACTTCCATTGGGTCTCTTCTTGTGAGCTTGGCTAAGCCCATCAAACCATCATCAAACCATCAGGCCCAGTTTATTTCCTGTGGGTCGTGAAGTTCACCGGCATCACAATCTGTCTGCACACTGAAAAGGCCTTCTTCCACTCTTGGCTGCTCGACTCCAGAAGCTCCTCGGGAATTCCAGTGGACTACAAAACTGTGCCCCCTGGAAGAGCTCATGCCAACCTTTAGTAATGACATCCATGCCTAGGATCCTGACATCAGATTCAAGGTAGTTATCCCACTCTACAATCCCCCTCTTGCTGTTAAAACGTACCCCACTGATCACAAAGTCCAGGATAGCATAATGAAACATGCTAAACATGGTGGCCCAGGTAATGTCTAACCTACATGGGATTACCCCCACCCAGGAACTTCAAATACTCCCCCACTGTGTTTTCTGGACTGAGCACAGGCTGAAGAAAATATATTTTTTCAGGCTACTGCTGCTGCACATGCTTGGCCTGTCCGGCCGATGCTCCCTTGTGACTTGATGGCCAGTAGGGACCGACGTGGCCTCCACAGGGACCAGGGGCACCCGTTGTCCCAGGTCCTCCCCAGAAGGGCCATCATCTCTGTGGCCTGCCAGGTCGTACCCGGTCAGGAAGCAGCCAGAGACAGGGAGGTTGTGGAGTGTTTATGCCTTTTATTTGGCACGGTTATTAAAATCAACAATAAACAGCGACACTCAGCAAAAAGAGGGGGAACTTAACTAAACTGCCCCCATTAAGGAAAACCAAAATAAAATATATTTTTAACCATTTCACTATATTCAATCATAATTTCAAGATACATTTCAACTGTTTATATAAAGTGGCAACATAGCACTTTTAGCACTCTTTATAAAAGAGAGGCGACAAACCCTTTGGGTCATAGGGCAGGGATCCTGTCAGGCCTAGAGTCCCAACCCAAAGACCTGGGCAGATACCAATGCCGCTCATTCCCATTCCAGCTCCTACCCCAGGCCTACAACCTGTCTCTGCAACTGGGCTAGACTGCCTTCCAGCTTGGAGACCAGGCCATTCCTCCTAGGCAGCATCACCTGTTGCCAGTTAAAGGTGCTTGGTAAGCAAAGTGTTTCTCCTCAACTTCTACTCCGGCAGAATGCGTACGGCAACTCTTCCTCTGGAAGACTGAGCAGGTGCGCAGGGTGCCCGCCCGGCCAAGGTCAGGGCTGTCCAAATATAAGACTTCTTCCCTCTGGTCCTCTTCTTCCAGGGGCTCTCCAGCCTCAGGCATTTGGGCTCCATCCACATGCAGGTCCATCACAAGTCCTCCAGCAGGTCCCCGCTTCTGGGACACCAGGGGAGTGTTTACACATTCGATTTGGCATTGTTATCAAAACAAAATCAGCAGCAATAAAATACCTTTTAAAGCATTCACTATATTTAATCAGAAACATTTCAACCATTTATATAAACAGTATTTTATAAATATAATACACACTATGACACTTTGACTTTCCAACCTCTCTCCTTTAGCTAGCACTGCTGGCAATCTTTATAAAAGCTATTTGATTGTTGGCAATTGAGTGTGGTTATAATCATAGGAACCACACTCAGGTGCACAACAAAGTCTTTAGGGTGGGCATTTTTCCAAGGCTTGTGGGTATGTCCCCTGGCTGTGTTCCACAAACTCTTTTCTCAGTTCTTTCTTCAATTCTTCCTGCCAATGACACTCCCCATATTCATGTTCACCTCAGAGAGGCTTTGTATCGTTTGTCTTGTCGGAGGTTGTGCCTCGTGTGCACCAATGAAGGAACCCAGGTTCAATGGTCATAGGTCCTGTGAGCCAAAACACGTCGATTACATCAATGTCATTTAGGAACATCAGCTAAACAAATTCAAAAACCTCTCAAAAATCTTCCACAAATACACTCATCAATAAACATGAATGAAAACTGAAGCAGAACCTTGACTTAACTCCAACTGTAGGGAAATCATAATAGAATACGCTGACCTCAGTGACCGGTCACCAGGGCCGTATGCAGCCTGCTTTGACTTGGGGTGCAGTGAACATTTCATGTAACATTTTTGGCTGAAGTCAGAAGGAGCTAGGGGGGCGTGGCAGAAATCTGGGGGGGGGGGGGGGCAGCGTAGCCAAACAATGGTAGAATAAATGATTGCACAAAAGTGTATATTCCTTGAATTCAAAAAAGCTACCCTATTTTAGTAAATAATATATTTTAGATTGCATTATCTGTTTGCCTAGCAAGGTAACTAATGAAGAACACACTTCTTTAAATGTCCCTGTAGAGCGATATATGTATACAGGTCAGATATTTTGTTCAAAGCAACAAAACCACTCCATATAATAATATAGGGTATTCTGGTAAGTTTAGTTCCCCTAGCCATTACTTCACACAGCTACCAAAAGAACCTGCCTTTAGATTTAACATAGAAACCTATTTAAGTCTTCCTACCAAATGCTTTCCCAAGCATATGCATTTGTCCCTGTCTGTCTAGAAGGGGAGAGATAAAAACAGCTGCTATCGCGTGGGGACATCTTCTCCACAACAGAGGATAAACACATCCACCGAGTGCATTTATGCAAGGGCTCAGACAGGGCACCACCACAAAGGCCAAAAAGGTAAATCAAAAGAAGATATTAGGTGCACATGCTTCTTATCGCGAAAGAGAAGTCTTTGCCAATATATCTTCTGGAGTATTGTGTCTTTAGCGAGTTACTGAAATGTGCAGCGGCAATGCATCTGAGGCATTGCTAAGGAACAGGCCTAAGGTCTGAATCCTTACCTAAACAAGATTTAAACAACCGAAGCACATTCAAGCTGTTTATGTTTTAAGACAAATAAGGAAGGCAGTCATACAGAACGACAGTCATTTGTTTTTATGGCGAGCCAGCAAAGTTAGGCCATGGGTCATGGAGTAAACTCAATTTTCCTTAGTCCTCACAGACCTAGTAATTAAGGTCTATCCTATGCCCCTCCCCCAAGGTGGGACTCTACGGCACTCAACATCCCCACGGCGAGGATGGAAACGGTGAGGTCGGCGGAACACGCTGAAGCAAACAGGAGCCGGCCTGTCAGCCTGAGAGTAGATCCCAGATCAGACCAGGCAAAGTAAAGTTGGCTTTCAGTCCATTCTGACTGACACTGTCTCAGAGCTGAACAAAAGCTTTGGAAATCACACACTTAGGATGATTCTTCAGAAACCAATCATTCAAAATAATTAACTAATCACATAGAATGATTACCAAGCAAAACAAAATGTGCCTTACAAAGGAATCTCATTGAGCTTGTCTAATTGAGATTTAATTCAGATGTGACTACGTGTTCCTTTCACAATGTTATTAACATAGTTAATAGATTTGTAATTCTCTGTATAATCGCTGAGAAAACAGTTGATATTTCTCCCTTGTCAGACACTGCCGTCGGTGCAGTTCAATAATGAAGGTACCTACTCAGCAATTACCTTCACGTCATACGTTAACTAAAACAATGTGCAAAGAAGATCAGGTTTATTAGCAACTGATCCATTCCTCACCTCAGCGGCGTGGATATTGAAAATAACTAATGAATTCCTCAGTTCCCATTGATTCTAAGAAAACTGGAAAGTGAAGTGAAGAGAACCCAGGTGTGTCTCATGTTGCCACGGCAGCCACCGAGGAAGGGTTCTTCCAGAAGGAGAGATTCTGCAGATTCCGCCTCAGCTCTGAGCCAGTCTCAGGACATGGACTGGATGTTAAGAGAAGGTTTTCTGTTGCTAGACATATACAGATATTAATAACCTGTTTATTAAGTCCCACAAATTAATAGATTTTTTGTTTGTACAGATATTTAACACATCTTAAAATAAAAAAACTAAACGGTTAAAACATTGGTTAAAACATTGTATTTTTCAAAATAGATTTTGAAAGTATTGAAATGCAAACAAATTCTTGAAATTATTTCCAAATGCTAACCTGAGTATTTGTACTTGACCCTGGCCTGATGTACAACATTCCAGATTAAAGAAAACCGTAATCAAACTTTCCATGTCCGTGGAAGTGACAGCGTGTGTTTATGCAGATTTGGTGTCTCCTGCAGCTCCCAGGCCAAAAAAAAACTACCACGAGTGCATTGTGTGTGCTCTCACAGCCCTTGCCAGGCTAAATCAATTCTGAATCGATGCACATTTGGATTGCCCATGAGGCTATTTAAGCTATTTCAGCATTTGAGCTGGATTAGGTGTCAGGGTGAGATCTGCATTGTGTTGCTGTGCATGCTCTGAACCCAGCTGATGAAAAAGAGGATCTGTTTTGTAAACGTTTTGTCTGGGAATAGAAGGATCACTCTAGCTGCTATGTAAATTGTTTGTCTTTTAATTACAGGCACACAAACACAGAAACTAGAAATATTTACTTTAGCCTACTTTAGCCTCTTATCAGGGTGTTTGAGAGTAGGTTACTAATGGGAACCATTTGAAAAACTAGAACAGGTCACTAAAGTCAAAACTGCAATATAGTATGGGCCGCAGATATTTGATAGAGAACATATGTGGTCATAAACGTAACACAATGTTTGGCTTGCCACTGCTTCCAGACTTCTTTTAAGAATTTGACACCAGGCTCGGGCTGGCATCAGATTTTTCCAGTACAGTCTAAATACTGTCAAAGAAATGTAGCTGTGATTTACACATAATATCAAGTTGGAATGTTTAAGCCCAAAACTTACACATTGTTTTGTGCTTAAACATACATGCGAACCCACAAGCGCTTTGTGATCATTGTCCCATATTGTGATCTGCTATTTTTAAAAACTGAGAGTATAAATTCCCAAAAAGCGAAAACAGGAATAAGTAAATACCCCCGGGGGGGGACGGGGGGCAATCTGATAATCCGCAGCTATGGGCTGTTCATGGCAGTCAAGCTCCAGGGAGCTGAACCCCCTTCCCGGAAGAATAAAGACGTCGTCACTTGATGGCTAAGCATGTTTTTTTAAATACGAACTTGGGAGCTTGGCAAGGCGTTTGCTGGATATCTGTATCAGAGTGTTGTAGTGCACTCCTTTTAGCTCTCCTCTTCTGGGATGCGGTGTTGGTGTAATATGTCTTTTATACAGACACTGCTGACCCAGGCACCCACTCAAAGCGCTGCTCCTATTCCTGTGCCGAGCACGTTGAAGCTCCGTTTTAAACTGCCGTCATCGTGGGTCATTTTTGTATCATTGCTCCCTCTCAAATTAGCAGTCGCTCAACAGAATAATGAAACGCCGTGTGGCTGTATCAGTAATAACACCTTGGGAAGGTCTTTGAAAATAAGCTTAAAAAAAGAAACACGAATTGTCAGGAACCGGTGGCCAAGGCCAGCGAACAAATGCCTCTCATGAGAAATCTCTAATCTCTGAACATACAAAATTGTATTTTACTTTTGTTCTGTAATCTCTTTCTTCATAATTGCATGGTGCAGGGCACTGGCATTTATCCACTCCAACTCCAAAGTTTGAACAAACCACTTAAACAGCAGATAAAAACACCTGGCTTCTGGTTTAAAAAGAATATCAAGCAGAGGTTTTCCAGTAAAAACACATTAGACAACGAAGAATGAAACAGTTCCCTTTCATCTACGTATCCACACCCTGGCTTTCACATGCACACATTTCTGCATGTCCTTTTTACCTTTATAATACATTTTATAACTAAGCACTTTCATCCAACATAATTGATCATCATTCACCATAACAAGCTGGAATTATTTTTACAAAAATGTAAAACACATCTCAGAATGTCAGATCTCCAACTTTGTTGACTGAAGACCTGCAAAGGGCGCTTTCGAGTGTTGGAGCTGCAGTTCTGGCACGGTGCCCATGTGAGGAGTGGGACGGGAAGGGGATGCCAAGATATGGGCTGCTTCCTGGCCCGCCAACACAACCATGCTGACCGGTGGGTGGGCGTGGAGCTGATCAGACAGACACAATCAGAAGGAGTGAGATGGAGCCCTGGTCCCTGCTGCTGCTGCTGCTGCATGCACACCCCTGGGCCACGCCGCTCAACAGAGTGCTAATCTCCTACAGTAGTTAAACATGACGCATCGCACAACAGGCCATAATCACAGTCAGGCTTCTCTGGCGCGTCCGCCCCAAATGAAAACAATTGATTTGGGGACCGAGCGGGAAAGGTGAAGCTGGAAAATGTGGACCCGTGTGGACCATGATCCCTTTAAATCTCCATCAATCAATTAATCCCTAAATTATTGTCCTGGGTAATTTGTGGTTAATTTGCTTGCAGGAGAATCGCATATGAAATCATACATCACTGTAAGAGGAAAATAAAGTGAGAATGTGAGCATGTTTACTACACCCATGCTTAATGTGGCGCGCAGCCAGGAGCCCCAGCCGTGGCAGATGGGACACACACACAGGCCGGCCCGGAACTGACAGCCAAGCCGTGGAGCCCCACCCACAGCCAGGACCTCATTTTGCACCTGAGAGCAGTTGTGTAGATTGCGTCACACTCAGGTGCACGTAATTAAGAGGGACTTGGCTAAGAAGAAAATGTTTAGATTGAAAAGTCTTTGTTCTTTTGTTGCTTTATCATTTTAAAAGATTAGAAGCGGATTATTGTGGTTTCCTACCTGAAAGGTCCATATCCATTCTATTCTGTGTCAAAATCATGCCAAATAACGTCAGGAAACAAAAACCCTCTGCATCCTTGCGTCTGGCCGCTCCCAAACGAGGCACGCCTAAGCTACACTCAACATTTTGAATCTCCTAAGCACACACATAAAAAACAAACAGAACTACGAAAGTTGGTGAAACGCATCAGGGCAGTGATCAGACTCAGAGAGTGGAGGGCTCTTTTTAAAGATTTTAACCCAACGATAAAACTAAACTCAAAACCAAACCACTTATTTGTGGAAAAGCTTAATAACATGGACTTTTCAGCCTTTAAAAACTAAACACAACCAAAGCACTCTCAAGGTAAAATAAATAAACAGACGTTCCTAACAAACTAGGAAAACTCCCAGACTCCTAGGAAAAACTCTTCTCTAGATAGCTCTGCACACCAGTATGGCCTCATTTGACAAACCATACTCAAGTGTGTGTGATAAGGTCTTGGGTGTGGATGTAGGACCACAGGCTGCCTGTCAGTCCGGACCTGCCAGAGGGGGGTAGTTCCATGGGCTGCATGCCACAGTTGGATATTCAGCCATCTGACTGAATTTTACACAGAAACCTATGATGTGTTGCTCTGAAGTCATTGTATATAAGGCAATAGCAAGAATGTCTCATATAATTCACAATCGATGCAGACAAAATTCAGTTAAGTTATACTTAAGTTTTTACTATACTCAGGGAGAAACAAACGATGAAAGTGACATCACATTTGTTTCTTTATGCCATACAGTATTTTCTAAGTGTACAAGACAGGCACGTAAAAAGTACAACTTGCCGGTGCTGCCAAACTGTTCGGCATTGATCCTTATTGAATTGTGAAAAGGGAATCCAACGCCACATTTTCAGCGTTTTACAAATGGCGTTTTTACGGTCTGCAGGAGGCCCTCACCGTGAGCCATCTCCTTCCCTCTGCCAGTTGTTGCGCCACACCTCCTCGGCAGTTTCTGGGAAGTCTCTGCCGCACTGGAATGTAGAGATAATTCCCAGTTGGGATTTGTTAGGTTTGGCTCTGCCAGTGAAGCGAAGCCACCGGGATGGCCAGGCGTGGGCGTGAAGACCTGTGGAGAGAGACAATAAAACAGTCAAGGGATCGACATTCTCTGTCGTTGGGAGGCAGAATTGTTATCTTATTTCTTGGCATTGGGCCTTGTGGAAATATCTGTGCAGAAGATATTCCAAACCACTGTTTACTGCTTCACTTATAATTCTTCCGTGGGAAGAAAAATCTGTTCCACACAAGGTCCTTTTCTAGCCCAGGTGGCATATTTTTTGCCAGTTAAGGTGCAACATTACCCTGATAATGAGAGATAGAGTGATAGAATGGTGAACTGACAGATAACCATTTTGCATAAATAGCCCAAAAGACCGCACTGGCCGACAGTCAACACTCAAGTCGCCGCAGGAATGAGTTTTTTTTCACCTTGATGATACCTTGTGGATCTACAGAAAGATATACCTAGTTCATTCACCAACGGCCTTTCTACCCTCGCAGTCGAGCTTACTGTCTCTTTCACACACACACACACACACACGTGCAAACGGGCGCATGCAGACCCAACCTGGCTTTGATGGCTGAGATTTTCTGAGAGCGGGATTATACATGCTGATAAATTCCCCCAATAATTAAAGCTGTTCTGAATGAGATATGCTCTTATGTCTCCGTGTCAATAAATCTTTTAACTTAATCACAGCAATTACTTTCAAGGACGTACTGGTATGGTAAATGACAAAGCCCCCCAGAAGCCCGTTATATATTGTACAAGGAAATGGGTTTTTATTAATGTTACATTTTTAAACATTCCTGTAAATATTGATATTTTAGCAAATTAATTCAGAAAATTAAAATGCAAAATAAATTTTAAAAACTATTTCTGCTGTGGAATTTATTTGGAATTTTATGTTAAAAACAGACACTGACTCACTACAGTGTTGCATATTGTTCAGACACAGCATGCTAAACATTAAAAGCTGGGAAGGACATTCAGCAGCTCTCTCAGTGAAGACTTGTGAAATTCCTTGGCAATTGTGGGACATTCTTGGGTAGCAAGCCACCAAAGGAAAACACATTTCCTTTTCAGAAACGCTTGCTGAATTCCAATTTCTGGTTATCAAGCGCCCTCTGGTGGACCGCAAATATATTGGTCACTGTTAGGAAAAGCACTGGTTCAATGTTTCCAAACCCTGGATCTGGGCCTCTGGTTTTTGTCCCAGCCTTTTTATTATTAATTAAGTTTGAAGGAGTTCATCTTGTATTACTAATATGACCAATTTAGTGACAAAAATCTAGGTTTTAAAAAAAGTTTTACCAAATTTTGTTCCAAACTTTTACAGCAAGTAACTGTCAAAAGATGTCAAATACCGACCCTATGTTAAAGGAACATCTTAATCAGTCTTGAATGAGAAGAACTTGGTTGGTACAAATGTGAGCCTCCAGAGACGGGCTCCAGGGCACGGACTGGAGAACACATTGTGACTTCTGACTGCCGGATCTCCTCCTTGCAGCCATCGGTGTCAGATTAGGGAGCAGTCCGGGATTAAGGGCCAGTAACTGAGGGAGAAGTGAAGATGAGGGATCTGCCCTACTGAAAACACTTAACACCCCTGGCCCTTCCCTTTGACTTTTGATAGGGAACCTGGCAGCCAGATGATGGACAGCCTGAGAGGGGTTGTGGGGAGCCCACAGGCTAAAGCAGAGCGACTAAAGACATGCTACCATAAATCAGGATGATGTGGTTATACAGCTTCCTCCCAGCTACTGGCATTTCAAACATTCCTGTAAACCAGCTGCGCATGAGAACAGGAGGCCAGCAATGACACAAGGAAAAAGGGGTCCATTCAGGGAAGGTCTCCCTGTCATGCTTAACAGATAAGGGTTTCAACTGCAGCCCCGTTTATCCTCACGCTGCTCAGAGGAGGCCACCAAAACAATGAGCTGATACAGAACGCTGAATTTGGTGAGGCACGCCGCCTTCAGAAAACAAGTGACAGGCAGGTCACTGGATTACATTACGAGATTGTGGATTTACAAAGACTATCCCCTTTCCGCATACCTCCCACAGTCGACTAGTAACTCTCTACTTTTGTCCTGTCGTCCCAACTGGCGAAATCGCCACTAATATCCAGTCACTGGGTGTCCTCAGCTGCTTAAACAATGCTCCATGGCAGAATACTATTAGACAGCTGCATGCTATGACGTGGTATTGGTTTATTAAATAAATCTTGCTTCCTAGTATAAATAGTATAATAGTATAAAATCCTTGCATTATAAGGGAACATGTATATATTAAGTTAGGACAGTGTTTGGTGGAAGGCATATTCACCCAAAAACGCAAGGAATGCTGATGATATTGTTTTAATTGCGGTTTGAATTGCTGAATTTAATTTTCTTGAGATCAACAGGTGTGGCTCCAGAGAAAAAGTCTTAATGTTGTTCTGCGACCCTTACTTAAATTTTATTCAATACAAATATTTGACAACTTTAAAAATGTAATGAATAATTTAAGGAAGGGGGAAGGGGGAGGGGGGGTCCAATACAATAATTATCTTCTCTTTTTCAGAAAATGGACCTTTGAATCTCTGTAAATACAACCATTACAATTTTATCCCCAGAGAAAAGAACTGAACTAAACCATTTTTTTTCTTATTTTTTTTCAGTTATATGACAATTCTCCCCCTTTTTTAAAACAACTTCCCCACCTCTCTCTGACTACACCGGTTAGTAAAAGGCAACATTTGACATGCAGCTACTCTTGGAAAGAGGCTGCCAGTCAAAAACATTGTCAGGTCAGTGCTCCCTGTGTCTGCTCTCTAGCAGAGAAAGAATCTCGTTCCATTCATCCCCAGCAGATAGCAATTTATATGTCAAGTTAACCTCCGCAGGCGCATCTCGAACATCTTTACTGCGATGCAGCTCTACTGACAACTCTACAACATAATAACACAATTACACGGTACTATACGCGGACTGGAAGCAGATATCAGCCAAAGCACATTACCTCCTGTTCAGTCTGATGGCTGCACAAAGTACTTTCCTAAGAGATAATTATAAGGGCCTGTTTATGAATTATACAAACAGTTATTTTAATTTCAGTAATTATGTCAAATTGCAAATAAGCAAATACTTAAACGGACCATCACCTCAACTGTTTGTGAAAACATTTTTATGAAATCGACACAGTACTGCGGATAGAAATAATACACGTGGGTGATTCAGGTGTTACATGCATATCCCTTTCGAGTGCTTGGGCTAAACCCTGCATGCGCTTACTGTTTAAATAGCAGGGATATTCCCATTTTTACTTAGACAAATACATCACGGGCAAACAATAAGCCTTCTTCAGGCATCTGCAGGAAACAGGCTCTAATTATGTCCAATTCATTCACTTCACTGCACATGGGGCATTTGGCAGTTCGGGACCTGATTTTATATCCCAAGGGGACAGAGAGAGATACCTCATACTAGTATTAACTTTAAGGGTTCTCTGGAGTGTCTTACAGACCTCCCATAGTGATCGAACATTATTAATTTAATTTATTACTACATCCTCGTCCCCAAAACCCCTTTATCCTACAAGACCTTGACTTGCCCCCCTTCATACATTTCATAAATATTCATTACAATTTTTTAGATTGCTCAGGATTGCTCCATTATATTACAGGGATTACTAAAAACACAGAATTTTGATGGAATGAGACATACCTACAGAACACACAGAAAAATGCAAACAGTTGAGTGACAGATTAAGAAAATTGTTCAACCAGACAGCAATAACACAATATATCACAATATCGCCACAAAATATCACATTATTGCCACAACATATCACAATATCACCACAAAATATCACATTATTGCCACAACATATCACAATATCACCACAAAATGTCACATTATTGCCACAACAAATCACAATATCGTCTCAGGATAAATAAAAGAGAGTAATATAAATCGATCAAGCTGGTCGAGCATGTCCAACCCCTGATGGGATGAGCAATGTGCCAAAGTCAGTTAACATGCATCTGTGTTTTGGTGAGAAGAAGAGAAACTGGAAAAGATTGTTTTCAAAGATTTACTGTTGTGGCAAACATTATCTGGCACAAACAGACCTGGGAATTACTCAAAGCATGATTGAGTCAGCCATCACATTGTCCACAAGCAATGGCAGGCAAAATCACCAAGCATTAAGCACTTTTATCACATCACTAAAACCAGCTAAGCAAGGAGGAGGAATAATTAATTTCCACTTGCAGAACATAAAAAGAAAATACTCAGGTTCTCACTCTCCACCTGGAAATCCTATCATTTATATGTAGTCCTGACACAAATATGGCAATTCCCATAAGAACAGTGTTTCCTTAGTTCTCTATGCATCACAAATATATTAAGATCCATGCATATAGAACGCAGACATAGTGTGGCACGCAGCTGGCAGCTGGCAGCCATGCCCACAAGCCAGGAGAACGTTAAAGGACAGCTACAATGAGAGGAAGGGCCGTGTGTTGTGCGTTGTGAGTGTGGTTCCACTAATGGTAATCACACTCAGGTGCCAACAGTCCCAGGCCCTTCAAAGAGGAGGAAGGTAAGACTGAAAAGTGTGTTGTGTGGATGTGGATGTGAGTGTGGATGTGGGTGTGTTTTGTGCATGTGGGTGTGGGTGTGGGTGTGTTTTGTGGATGTGGGTGTGGGTGGGGGTGTGGGTGTGGATGTTGATGTGGGTGTGGGTGTGATGTGGATGTGGGTGTGTTTTGTGCATGTGTGGGTGTGGGTGTGGGTGTGGGTGGGGATGTGGATGTGGGTGTGGGTGTGGGTGGGGATGTGGATGTGGGTGTGGGTGTGGATGTGGGTGTGGATGTGGATGTGATGTGGATGTGGGTGTGGGTGTGGATGTGGGTGTGGGTGTGTTTTGTGGATATGGACGTGGGTGTGGGTGTCGGTGTGGATGTGGATGTGGGTGTGGATGTGATGTGGGTGGGGATGTGGATGTGGATGTGGGTGTGGGTGTGGGTGTGTAGCTGGTGAGTGGTTAGTGGACTAATTGCATTGTTTGAAGTTTAAAAAGCGGCTTCATTTTGGTTGCCCCAATGTGGACTGTTTGAGTTTTTCCTGTTTTGGATTAAGTTGGTTCTGTATTAAAATGCCATTAAAAGGACGTAAACCCTGCCCCAATGCTTCTTTCTCCAACTGCTTTCGGACTGAGCACACCCTCGAGAGTGAAAATGTGAAATGTTTACCAAGACTAATAACATACGTTTTTTTGTCTTGAGCAGAGACCAGAAGTACAGAGCAGATCCAGGCGTGTCGATCTTCAGCCATTTTGCTGGGTTATGAAAAAGGCTATTGGCAAGAATTTGCACAGGCCATGAGCAAGGACATAGATCTAGATCATACAAATCTAATCAACATTACCAACCACAAACAAAGGTTAAATACCTGACATGACAAAATTATTCAGTAAATACATGAATGACCATTCTTAAACGTAGTTGTCTTCCTGCAGATGCACACGTAGTGATTAAGAACTATCTGGGGACAATCTTCATTGCTAGCAGACCGTTAAAAAAACACTACCTTGATAAATAGTTTATAGCTAGATAAAGATATTTACAGAGTGGATTCATTTGTCCCTGTGGCAGTGGGAGGAATGAATGGAACATAAATCAGTGAGTGGCTCACGGCACTCTCGCGTTGCATGTAATCTATTAAGCCCTGGGATATCAGCTGTGAGACCCCTTTATTGCAGGTGAGGCTAGGACTGCTGAAAGTCAGCCCTGGACAGATGGTCGACATGGAGCAATAACACCTGAACAGAAGGCAGAGAAGATTAACAGCCTACTTGTATTGGATGTTGTTTCTCCCCCCTCCTCCAGTACACAAAACAAAAAACTAATTTCCCCGGGAAAAGGTTTTGATCTACTGAGTGAATTTGGCCGAATGTGTATGGGGTAAATTTTTCAATGGATGTGCAAGGACAATTGCAGGAAACCACAGCAGAGTATTATTATGGAGTGATTTCTTCAGAACAAAACTACCTCGCTGTAAACCAATCAGCCCTCTAGATTAACTAATCACCAGAGAGTATCACTGGTGACCCATAAAAGAATTAGATGATTTACTTCTATCAATGTTACAGCCACACATGTAAAGTATTTTCTTGTTTTCCCCCTCTCATTCAAGGGTTCCTTCGAGTCCAACTGCCATTGGCTTGTCAACCCTGTCACTCTTCATTAGTGCAC
>JAOVYW010000084.1:4815515-4830561 GCA_025775045.1 Hiodon tergisus | reverse complement strand
AAAAAATATATTTAATGAATAATGTTTATACATGATATCTTATTTACAAATAGGCAGTACTAAGCAGGCCATTTTCACAATTTACAGCCTATTTGTAGAATTTTAAGATTAAACATAAGCCTATAAAAGATTAATATTCTGTTATCAGTGTACTGTATTTTCAGCATTAATGAGTCACATCTTCCACACAGCATAAGCCTCGTTGTTCATGACAAAATTTGTTGCGATCCCAAACAGATTGACCAAATCTGTTATCTTAAAGCCATGAATGTTAAGCCATTGGAGTAAACAGCAAAAGCAGCATTTTGATGCTAGTGGTTCAATAAATCAAAGTTCACTTCCAAACATCCCGAGTTAGCCCACCGCACAGGAAAACGTCAAATATGTAGATGAAGCTAGGTGCCATCATTCACCCTGTCACACCACGTGGGTATGCACTGGGTGTTCGACGCTGTAAAATGTAATCATCACATCCACCCGTTTCCATTCAATTGCACACAAATTCACCCAATGGTCACACTGTGTTCTTAGTGCTCTTGGGCACGACATTAAAGAAATGCCAAAGCTTTGCTACAAATGCTTCCACCCTACAAACCATCCCCATACCTGGCAGTAAACTTTACAGAAAGTCCGCCGCGCCATGCCATCTTTTAGCCTATTCATGCATATTCAGCATGTGGACCTGCACTTCAGATAACCCTGTAATACTTTCTCTTCCGCTGCGCCCCATAAAGTCCTCACTTTAAATAAGAAAGGCAGAATAATTGACCAGGCTTCTCCGACCGGGATGACCTTTGCGTTTAATTCCAATCATCAGCTCACACCACCAGACTGCCACGGTGGGGTGATTGGAGGGGACAGTGTCCTTGACAGAACCAGAAACCGTCCATCAGCCCTTTTTATTGAGACATCCTTCAGGCATCCAAGTTAACCCTAGCTGGCCTTGACGCTGTACGATAGCAGCCCCCCTGCTCCACTTGGATGCACACAGCACAGTAAAGCATACGCCAACTCCGAGTCCAAAACATCTGGACCATATATTCTCTGCCCAAAGGAGACCACTACGGTGCGATCAGAAAATCCAGTCCACATGCTGACTTGATTAATTTTAACATCCAGTTAATGGATAACTACAGTGCTATTACAAGTAAACGACCAGAAAATCTACCCAAACGCCCAAGAGATGCCAGATGCGTTGCAGAACGCTCTCCAGAGGATGAATCAAGAATAGGGTATAAACCACCTGTAATGCACTAATGGCTATCCTTCCAACC
The DNA here is from genome assembly GCA_025775045.1 of Hiodon tergisus. Lineage (NCBI taxonomy): Eukaryota > Metazoa > Chordata > Actinopteri > Hiodontiformes > Hiodontidae > Hiodon > Hiodon tergisus. The sequence goes on along the minus strand of JAOVYW010000084.1, from coordinate 4,829,287 downwards.
TTCCACGAAGTGCTCCTTCTGAAGCAATGTAACGTGCCTGGTTTTAAACAGAAATAGCACACCGTACCGACCAGACAGGGTGACCAAGCATCATAGTCATTTATAATTCTCATGTTATTCATTTATAAGGGTTATAGTCATTTATAATTCTCATATTATTAAAATTAGTAATGTATAGCTTCCCCTCAGTAACCTAAACTTATAACCAATCAATTGTAAGACGGGAGATCTTCAAAACCTTCGATACGTCTACAGATGTTTCAGCCAACTCCCAGACAGCCAGAAACAGGCCAAGAAAAAGCAACATAAATGTTATAATTACAAAGACTACTTGGAAATATTTTGTATCTTTGGACAAAGCACTTGACTTCAGCAAAAACCCAGCTGCATAAATGCAAAATTGTCGCTCTGGACAAGCATTTGCAAAGGAAATTATGGAATAACAGAGCACAAAATAAAAACTCCCCTTCAAAATATAACTGCAGGCATGGAGACACCCTGTTAAGATCTGCACTCTATAGGACCCATGCCATATTAAATCAAATTTTTGCACTTCTTACGTGTCCGTTCCATTTTACAGGCTTGCATTATTTTAGACCAAAAGCAACTTTTGGTTTTACAATTCAAAGTAACAAACAGTTGCCTGGAAATAATTTATGTGGTTTACTTTTATATGCATGTTGGAAGGTGGGTGTGTAATCATAGTACTGAAGAACTACGTTCAACATCACGACTATTAAAATAACCTTTCACCGTGTTCAAGAACTTATGGCATAGACAAGGCAGTTAAAATAACCTGGCTCCTGTTCAAAAGCTCTAGTAAAGGCAGACCACAAAACCGGCCGCAGGCAAGACTTCATTTTAGGATTATACACTTAAACATATATGTTGATAAAGAAAATATTGTGTTCTTTCCCCAAAAAAGTTTTTCAACAAGAAATACCATGGTAAAAGGATGTCAGGGTTAAGGCGCGAACTTCTCAACGAAAAGTCACGTCTTTTCTGTGACAGTAATCTCCGTTAAATCGTCAATTGAACAATGCCACAGCGTTTAAATTACGATAAATAGCGGCACAATGAAAGAGGTTAGAGGAGGTAAAAATTATTCTGCCATTTCAACTTGCTATCCTCAGCTCGAAAGTACACCCGCGGGTCGCCTGTTGGAAATAATCCAGAACGGTTTTACCGTTATTGTAGTACTGGGGGGGGGGGGAGGATTTAATAAAAAATAAAACAAGTGACATCTGTAATGCCAACTACATAGCAAAATAAAACGTTATAGTGTAAAACTATTCCTAACTATAATAGAATTTTCACAGAGTTTAAAGCTATAGGCTTAACTAGACGTGGAGGAGGGTGGATGCTCCATTATATATAGTTATATAGCGAAATTAAATGTTTCCTGCAACCTCATTTATGTCAGTATATCACCATTTCGCCTCTTTTCTCCGTTATGATTCTCAGTCAGCCAGGTGTCTAATTTTTACTTAGATAATACATCTAAAGCAGCTCCAAAAAGAAACTGGTCTCCACATAGCACGTATCCGTGATGACATTTATTGGCTATGAATAGGTTTCCCTATTTTTACAAGCTTTTTTTTTTTTCCACAAGACTTTCTGCAACTGCAACCACAAGATACATTCAATGTAACCAATTACCGCTTTCTACATTGCATTATTGGATCACATTCACTCTGTCTTCAAGACGTAAAGCGCAAACTAGTAGCTAATGTTACTCTGCAGGCAGATAGCAGTGACATTTTAGACGTTAGTTGCCAAGATATGCGGATGTGCCAGCTCAGAAATGTCCCATCCATTTCTAGCCAAGTATACAACTATTTCAAAAGAGGTTGTCGAGATACATCCTATAATTTACTTTCCAACAACAAGGCAAGCAAATAACTGACTCATTCTAAGATGTGACATGACCGCAACTAGTAAGTTCCCTCTAATAGCTAAGTAGTTAGCTATTTTGTTAGCGAGCTAGCTGAATAACTCGCATTGTCGAAACAATTTCGCTGTCAAAATCGGGCCTATCATTTTTACTGCAATGACAATGTGTGTCGCCTGCATCACAGGCCCGTGGTACCTGGGAAACCTGTGCAATCGGTTTATGTAAACGACTTACCCCTTCATCAAGCTCATCGTCAGAAACATTTTCCTCAGGCTGGTCTAAATCAATGTCGAAAACACCAGCCATGGCCCGGTCTCTGTTTGCTCTCCTAATCCGTAAGAATGGTTCTTGCTACCCGCCTCATGGAAACACACACTCCGCCGCCATAACCGGCTATAGTAAGAAGCATGCGCACAGCAACACCAAACAAAATCCCAGAGTCAGAAAGCTGGGGACAGCAATACCAGCTTAGAACACACTACAGCACCATAAGGGCGGAAAATCCTCACGTATCCCCGCCTTGCACTCTCTTCATTTGTTATTGGCCGTCTTCCAGGCTCCACCCATCAGACTCTGCCTCTGACTTTCCTCTTAGCGCGAATTACATTTTTAGATCGAAATTCTAACTTGTCGTGCCGGGTATCAAAGCTTTATCTGATTGTAATATCGATGGAAAAGCAAGGCATACCCCCATCTTCAGCTGTGAAAAATATTTACATATGCTTACGATATATGGTTTTTATCGATTTATTTTTAAATCAGATAAAGAGTGGGCAGTTAGGGTTACGTTGACGTTACTAACTCTATATCAACAATATCAGAATAGTTTAGTGTTTTAAATACGCGTGTATTGTTTAAGGCAGAATTCCTTGTTGCAAAACAAAAAAAGTCCCATGGAGGTGGTTGCATATTAAATTCTGATTACTGTGTTATAAATTATTGCGATTACTGGCAAGGCTATCCTGTGGCCGAGGCACTACGCGAAGCAACTGCTACTATTCTGTAAACATTGAAATGTTCTAGTTTAACGAACTGCGCATTAATATTATTAAGGGATTAGAAATCCGTGTGTTACTGTCTCGCAGCACGTCTGGAACGCAAACTATACAATAGAAATATGGGACCCGTTTATAAATCCGTTTTTAAATAAGTATTAGGGTAGAAATTATTTTTAATAATTGAATTGTATTCACCATCTGCTACTTATCTTTGCAGATGAGCTTAGAGAAAGGGCTGTTGTGATGGGTCAGACCCTCTCTAGGATGAGTTTTACAGAAATTAAAACTCGGGGATGCGAAAACATATCTCACAGATAAACTACCTGTTGTATCAGATCCAGGACAGATGTATTAATAAAATAATAAAGACATTTTTGGTATGGTTAGTAAAGTAGTATGGTAAAGCTAGCTAAATTTATAAGAAAAAGGAAATGCATAGAAACGGCCACTACAAGATTTGAACCCCAGTAACGCTTCAGGGTCGCTACAGTATAGAAGAAAGTCATGGACTTTAAACCTAAGAAGATGTTACAGTATGCATTTTCAACCCCATCTGTTTTCAGAAAGGTAATAAAGTATAGTAACAGTATGTCAAGGTGCATTTAGGATGTGTATACACAATGTAGTGTGTTTAGGCAATTCTAGAAAGGAAGAAGAGGTGTAGGTGTAGACAGACAAATGGTTATAACAGAAAGGAAAAGAAAGTTCAATGCTCTTATCTCCATACCAACATTCCAGACATATTTGCCTTCATCCAGTCATTTGCATAACATATTAAACAAAATACCAAAGCAACATGCACTGGGAACACAAATGGATAAATTATTAACAACTTCTGTACTTAGTAGTTATGATTTAATACTTGTAACTGTAAAAACGTTCCATTCTCTCCCTTATAAAGTACCCAAAGACACTTCCATTCTTAAACTTGACAGGGGGATTATACCCTTTCTTTAATCTATATTCATGTTATAATGCAACTAATGCTATAATGCAATTAACTTACATAAATGGAGTTGAGGTGGTTGAACGAGTCAAAGGTGGCCTGAAAACAGACCAGATGAGATATTTCAAATACCATACATTTTTGAATGAACAATCCTCGTTGAATCCTAAATGCTTACTATGGAAAGTGTATGCAAAATCAAAGTGCCTCAGTTGGTTACTTGCCCTAGCGCAGACTGAGCCCAAAATATAACAATTTGACAGATCATTTCCCTTTTATGAGCAGGAGATTGGCTGAATGCAAGCTAGGGCTGAAAATCAGCAGGGCTTCTCTCGGCTTGTCACTAACCAGCCTCTCCTGTCAGTTTCCAGGATGCCTGCCGGGCATTGAGAAGGACATGACTCTCTTCCAATCGGTGATTAATCTTGTGCATGCCGTGTGTAACCTACAGAGTGTAAAAGCAATGTGTGGCTTGAAGGGGGCCAGGATATGTGGGGGCCTGATTCATAGCAATAAGCCATGATGCAGTCTGTGTTTTCTGCTGAATGCATAAGAGACTGGTGGCTTGAAGTAGTACCTCATCCTGAAATAGATATATTAACCATCAGTGGTGGGTTATTTCCACCAAGATATGCCAAATGTTGCCAGAGTGCAAGTTTCATGGGACTACCACTGTATTAAACTCCCCACCATGATCACTTTCTGCCCGTTTTTTTTCCTTCTGAGTTACCATAAAGACTGATGGTTAATTTTTCTATTTTCAGGGAATCATGGTTATGAAATGTGTAACCATCAACAATGGTTACCACAACTGTCGTGAGGACAGCCATAGAGGTATATGCAGGCTGAGTGGTATAAACACGTCACACACACACCAGTCGGTGATGGGGGGGCTCGGCTCAACAAGCCGCCCTCATCACTCCTTTCAAATACAGGAATGCGCCTACTAATGCAGTTAGAATCTGGTGAGAATCGATCATTGGGGAGTGGCCCAAACTGCAGCGTTGCAGATGTCGGCAATCGATGCAGCCTGGAACACTGCCCAAGAAGTGTCCAGCCTTCTTGGAATGGCCAGTGAACTTACTAGGCAAAGGCAGCTTGCTGAGCTGATGCACCATTTTCACCATCTCATTGAGCCATCAGGATAGCCTCTGCTTGAACAGAGCTTGGCCGGCGACTGAGAACCATAGAAGACAAACTACTGTTTTATCTGACCTAAGCTTTCTGTTCTCTTTGCACGTCATACGGTAACGCTTTCACTGGAAAGGTTGTAGAAAGAAAGCCTTCAACTCTACAGAATTGGTCACATAAAATTATAGGGAAGGGCAAGCAAGCTCTGAACATGGGCAATGCATGCAACTAACTAACCCATTTAGCAAAAGTGATTGCCAACCAAAAAGGCATCTTGAAAGATAAGACCATTGGCCCCGCCAACGGGCATAGGTTCAAAGGGAGGTTTTGTCAATGCCTAGAGCACAACATTAACCCTCCATTTGGAACAATGTTCTTCCTCAGTTGCCTGAGTTGCCTGACCCCTTGCAGAAATTGACCAGGTAGGAAATCCGGGAGTCCAGACAAGTTGTGTAACTTCAGTGATTTGCATTCATCAAGCAAGTCCTGCAAGATCTGCATTATCACTGCCAGCCTCACAACACTGTTGGTACGTTCCCCATTTATAACTGTACTGGGAACTAGTGGAGGCGACCCTTATATTTTGTAGGGTGTAAATAACCCTCTCCTGTTTATCTGCCCTGCAGCTAACCGAGAAGGTCGCGGTGGACAGGAAGTTCACACGGTAGGTTGCCCTGGAGCTGGGTCAAAGGTGTGAGCCACACCCTCCAGGGCCTCCGCGGACCTCGCCTCGGTCCTGATGGACGGAAGCAGCGCCACCAGAAGGAATACGGTTGATGTGTTACCATGGCTTGAATACTGCCCAAAGGGAGAGGAGTTTGATACCAGAGTAGAATCTCGGTCGCAGACCGCTTGAGACCGAGCAACTTTGTGCTGCCCGGGAGATTGATGCACGACAATCAATCAAACCTAATCTCCTCCAGAAAGGATTACAGGGTCAGAAATACCACCTGCAAATCCAGGTTCATGTGGGGTCTGCACCACAGAGGCCCCCATACACCCTACACACCCTTTAAATTCCACACACCACCCAGACTGCAGTTTCAGGCATTCGTGTGTGATCACATCCTGCCTTGTCTCCGTGCCCAACCGTATGTTTAAGCGTAAGCGCCCAGGGTGACATAGTGATATGGAGATTGTGGTTCAACAGGGGATGGAGCACCCTGGCATTGCACCAAGCCTGCAGGCTATTAAAATATGATAAAACATGTTAAAATACATATTCAAAAGCAGAAAAAAGAGGAGAAATTTACACTTGTATAATAAAACAAAATAGCTTTTTCATGCAAGAAATGCCCTGAGGCACAAACATAGGATATGCTATAAACGATATCCCTCCATGAATAGTTCAAACTGAAATTAACCAATGGGCACCGACAGCTTCCTCTGCTTATTCTCCCATCCTCTACAGGGGCAGTCCTCCTTGGCTCGCAGTCATCACTCAGGACTTTGCAACAGCTGCAGAGGACCAGGGGGTGGACATGTAGAAATCTACTTGTGTCCAAGACCGGGCCCTGGAAACAACTGGTCCTGTGGGCAGGCATGTCACTCAACATGGCTGTCCCTTACACCAAAGATTCCGACTGGGTTTTAGATTCCCGCGTGCTGGCTTAACTACCAAGACCTGAGCCAGATTCATTTCTCCCCCTTCATTTGGCTTGTACACTGGATCCTATCAGAAGCGACTTCTGATACTCCGAAAAAGGCTGACTGCCTCAGACCGGTCCAGTACCGACATAGAAATTAGTATTACAGCAGGCGCTCGTGCTTTCTGCCTTTGCGCTTATATTCAGGCTCTGTGTTTTCAGGCGGCATGGGGGGTAAGGCGGCAAAGAATGGTAGACTACTGGCAGTCTTCCTAACTGCAATGAGCTCAATGGTTTTTACACTAGCTCGAGCGTGCACCAACCTCAAATTGTATTACCAGTCGCATGCGTTTACACAGGCTTTTCAGCATGAAGGACGCCAAGAGAATCCATATTATTCAATGGTTGTTTATAATCATCACAAAGCTGTTACGCAGTGTTATGAAACCTTGCTAATACCATAGTGTAGCTCAAGAGCATATATTTTTCTGACTGCGCATAGCTGGGGTAAAAAGAAATCTCTTCTTCCACTGCGGCCACTTCATTGTGGAATGAATTTGACAAGGGTCCTCCCACGAAATGTTAATTCAATAGAGAATATACAAAGGCACTTAGTAACATTCATTCATCTACCTCAACAAACATAGGTGTAAAAATATAGAGGTTACAGTTAAATCTGGGTGACAAGCAATCATTTTCATAAGTGCTTTTAAGGCTTATGAGCATCCATTGCCTCCGCGTGTTGCTTGCACCGCACTCCTGTTACACCACTATGACCCACAAGACGGACAATGCACAGAATCCAGTCTTGTTAATGAAACCACAAACATGTTTAATCTAGTTACTTCAACAAGGCCATCGCTCCATTAGACAGCATAACACTGGGACGCACACAGAGCCTTCTTATCTTACAAATAAATGGGGGAAATTACTTGAACATTGTGTACATTTCTCTATCTGTTGCAGCATACCAAGCAAGAACACACACTGCTATATTCCTTTCTCTACAGCACAAACACATTCTCTGGCATCTCCCACTGCAGAGCAGGAACGGAAAACGCTCACACACGCGTCAAAATGTGTTTTCCATAAACCCACTTTCAAAAAAATCCATTAGAAAACAAAACCTTTCTAGATTTAAAAAACCCTCAACTTTGGGTTCTATTACGCTGTTATATACTTTGTCAAAATATCCCTTAGATAAAGTCATAACAATTCAGATTTCCCTTTCTTGGCCAGCAGGGGGAAGCATTGTCAAGAAGACAGGAACTTCTACTGCTGGGTACACCATGTAGATATCTTATCAGGTATGTTTATGTACTGTATATGCTGCCAAAGCTATGGGTGTCATGTTGATTCTTGTGACACTGTACTTAGCCACGCAGGCAAGAGACTTGCCATATTTCCTTCGGCCACCTAGACGACAGACATATCAAGTTCATATAGACATTTCAAGCCTGTGCCAAACGTGACGTGCCATGCCTTTATTTCACACATACACACCCACACACGTAGATATATATAGTATAGCATTTTCCAGGAGTGCTACTTCTCCGCGCGGTTTCAAGCACGAGACCGACACTGTTTAACAGGAATCAATTCTCTTTATTTCACACAGGCGCTTACGACCGCCTCGACAAAGGCAGAACTGACAGTGCAAAGAACTAGCAGGCACTCCGAAACATACAGTAAGCCCTCTCTCGCCGTAGCGATCACACTCGCGGAGAGGGAACTGAACTTTAACAGACTGAACGCAGTTTACAGAGACAAACAATACAGTTTCGCCATCAACTAAAAACACAACCGGCACATAAAACACGCTATTTACACGTTTAAAGTCCCGGGAGCCAGGCTTCCCAGCAGCCCCCGCGGGGATGGCTTTAGCCCATTGGCGGGGGAAGCGCTTCTAGCCATCCCCGTTACAATATATACATACACACACACACACACACACACACACATACACACATATATATATATACATACATATACACACACACATATATATATATACATATATACATATACATATATATACACACATATATATACACACACACATATACATACATACATACACATACATATATATACATACATACATACACATAGTGGTTAAGGTGACAGGACAGTAACTAAAAGGAAGCCAGTTCAAGTCTCACCCAGCTGTTGTTTCCTAGAGCTCATCCTTATCCTGATTTTGCTTTTATTAAATTTTTATTAAAAGTGGATGAATGTGGCAAAGGTAAGTTGCTTTGGACAAAAGTGTCTGCTAAGCAACGAAATTCCAAATAGGCAATGGCTAAAATTGCTGACATTGTAGGGCTAGGGCTATTGGAACTCCTCCATTATGTTAAATGCAATTCAAAGCCCGGGTCCTGCCACTGTATTCTTTCAGCTTGCAGCAGAGAACACACTACAAATTTGCACTGTTCAGTCTGTTCAGCTGCTGCCAATCCCTGTCAAATCCCCCGGAGAGCACGGTGGTACCAACTGTGCACCATTACAAAATACTCTCCTTTTTGTTTTGGGTCGAGCGCTGGTGGGTAGGGGAGAACTTGGCCACAGAACAAATTTAGCAGAAGTCCCGATTCTTTTCTTAGAAGAGCCAGTATTGCTGCGCTATAAAAAAAGTGAATTCCCCGTCATGGCAACTTCCCCGTTTAGTTAAAGAAAAATTATTTGTTTATGCAGAGCATTTGCAACAAGCATGTGACGCAGCCCATGCATCACCATGTGTAATGGTGACAAAATTTGCCAGCTTTGCATTACTACAAAGTTTTTTTTTTTTTTACTTACGCACACAACATTAAATGTTGCAAGAATGATAAGTTCCTTTTGGGCACCCCTCACGTGACAAGGTTATGCAAAAAGAACTATGCTTTGTTCTTTGTTTCATACGGCCGATCACCATCCACACACAAGTATGGAATAGAATGTGGGTGCGTGAGTTTGTTTTGCTAGAATACACATCTTTACATTAGTATTGCGACACACAGCTTTGTATATAACGAGGAAGAAGGGCTCATTGCAGCCTGCCTTTCTTCACCCACTTCTCAAGCAGCCTGAAAGTCTCCTCTGTCAAATGCACTTTAACATCAAGCCTCCTCTTGCCCGCGTTTCTTCTGCAGTCAAACAGAGGACAACCTGTGGAGGAAAACGCATCCGGCCCATCTGCAGACATTCCAAGAATGTCTCCGGACACCTGTGCTCCTGGATGGAAAAAATAAAAAGGGAGAGCCTGGTGCCCGGCCGCGTCCCGCCAGCTCACGGGGAGGCTTATCATTTCCCCCATCTCTGCCTGGCAGCCCACCTGCTTCAGGCGGCTTATGGGGCACGCGCACCACCCATTCACGCTCCTGGCAAGCGACCAGCAGCCGAGCTTAGTCTCTCCGGGTCTCCTTATTGAAGAGAGCACGTACCCTTTGGCTCGCTGCCTACGCAGACGGCACTAAAGACAGGAGCACAGCAACTGGAAAAAGGTGTCCGCCTTGACTGCCCACAGGTCCCAACGAAAGGCTCAAGCCTGCGCCTGCTAGTAATCACTCATCGTGAGTCAACGGGAGTCCAGTACCGCGTATCGGTGTCTCCAGGCCTTCAGCCAAAGCAGGGGCTCTGCGGCGCTGAATGAATAAATAACGCAGGGGATTTTCTGGCTGTGACACGCTCACTTTGAGCAAGTCCATTTACTTGCAGATGACTTCACTGGGTACTTTCCGCGTGGAACCTCATTATTTACCCTGACAGATACTTGTTTACTTCTATTTGTGCATCTTGCGGATTTTTATTTCATATGGTAGAAATTAGCAAAACCAAATGTACTTTTGTAAGAAATGTACTTAATCCCCCTCCAAATCCCATCCCAAGGTAAATCAAAAACAAACAAAACAAAAATAAGTCCCCAAAAAAAATGCGTAGATTTCAATCAGTCCTGGGAAGAAAAAACAATACGCAGCTGATGGTCGGGTACATACTGTGCCAGGTGTAGCCCATCCACTTTTGATGTTGACGTCTGGGCTGCGCTGGGTGAAGAGGCAGCCCTGCATGCTGCAATAGCCCGGCATGAGATAGGGATGATCTTGTCCAAGTGGTAATTCCAAGCCAGCCGAAAGGAGGACACGGCCTAGGCTAAAACTGGCGGCTCGTTCTCCCTGTGCTGCTTCATAAGAGACGGAGGGAGTCCTCTCGATGCTCCAAGAGCACGGTTGGGCTGAACATCAGGGTGAGAGGGTGGCACTCACAGGCCCGGGGATTACATCCGCGTTGTGCCCTCAGCAGCAGAGGGGTCTTCCACAGCAGGTGACGGCTACCTGCGGGCAGGTGCGAGGAACGCTCTGCCCCAAAGCCTTTTCACTGCCGCGGCACAAAAGGCGGTCTCACGCAGTCAGCCTGAAAAACAAAAGCGCTTAAAAAGCCGCTGCAGACAAATTGCTGCGGCTCCCGTGGAAGCCGATTTACCCTGACGAGCCGTTTGATCTCGACGAGCCATTACGCCCGTGTCGTTTCCGAGCGTCATTCCGCCATGATGCTCACCATAACAACTCAATTGCTCTGGTTTGATTATGAGCTCCAGACAGCCGCATTGACAAACTCCACATTTCCTCCTCCGGCACAGGTCTGCCACGCATATGGGCGGACCACAAGAGAAGGAGTCATTAACATAAATATGGCATTCTCCTCTGCCTGAGCGGTTTTTTAGAAGCGGTTAGTCTCTGTCATTCGGGGGAAGAGGGGAAAAAAAAAAATAATAATAATTAAAGCAATGGCAGAACAGCAAACATGCTGGAACAAACGTAACAAATGTTGTGGGCGTTCCAATTTCCAATGAAACCCACACTTATTAAATAAATCAGCAGAGACTGTAGATCTAGCTGGAGTTGTGTACAGTACAATGTGGGCGCAAGACAATTCCCACATCAGGAAAGCTTACGTGATCTCCAGCATTAAGTCCATGTACGTTTATGTCCGTTGTACAACATAACCAATACCGTTTTGTGTATTCTCTCAAATTTAGGGCTCACACATCACTCACTACACACAGGACAAGTGGGTGGTCCTGTGAAGCACTATTAGGTTGGCCCAACAGGTCCTTTAGATACTTATTATATTAAATGCGAAGATAATTCAATAGTTCATTCGCATTCATTTAGCATGGTAAATCACTTCTTCAAGGGCAAAAACCCCCATTTACAACGGTGAGATGAAACGTGCTCTGGCTTCTGCTACCGTGCAATCATTTCCTCCTTTTGTTCTCACTGTTATAAATGTAAAACGTCCTCTAGTATATTCCAATTGGTAAAGTGATGGTAAACAAAAAGAGGCTAGTAGGCCAAAATGCTCTTTTAACAATAAAAGTTAAGTCAATTCAGAGACAAGGGTATTCTGCTCTGGCCACAGGCTCTTCTCTTTAACGTGGTTCACCCGTGTCATTCCTTATCAGCGGCTGCCATCTCTGCTGCAAAAGTTGTTAGCGTTACATGTTGTTGTGACATTCTCCTTTCCTGTACCAGCCTCCGAGAGAGAAGCAGGCATACTCGCAGTAGGAGACCCTCACCGTCATTCTCCCCCGACCGCAAGTGGAGCAGGTCCGAGGGGAGGAAACGGAAGCCCACTGTGGCCATCAGCTTGGGCTTTCCCTCGCGGGCATTTTGGATTCGCTGTCTCCGGCCGCAGCTCCGATCTCCAGAAGGCTCACCTCATGACGAGCGTGAGGAAGTCTGCCTAGCGCAGGTGCCAGCCAGAACCCGGAAACCATCCCCAAGTATTAACCTTCAGAAAATACCTTGGGATTTATTTCTTCAACAGAGAGAGAATGCAGCGCAGGTCCTGGAACCGGTTATCGCTCATCTTTTAGTTGGCAAGGAGCAGATTTGAAAAGAGGGCAGGTCGACTAGTACCAGCAGTAGCAAAACGGGCCACTGCCTTAGGAGGAGGAGCTAGTGGCCAGTGGCTGGTTTATTGCTCGACCTCTTTTGGATGGCCAGTGAGACAGATGGGACCAGCTTGCCGGTTGACTCATGGAGCCCTCAGTACAGGAAGACTCCTGGCACTCCTGTCCGTCACTCTGGTGGCTTCAGCAGTCACAGCTGCAGGAAACGCAGTTTCTCACCCTAACCACAGCCATGCCATGAGTGAGACACCCATTCAGCCACAGGGCTCCATGGTTTCTATGACGGTTCACCAAAAAACTGAAGTCATAACACAGAAATTGTCCACAAAAAAAACAATTATAAGTTATACCTTTGTTGTATTCAAGCCAGTTTGAGAAAACACATTTTCGGTTGGGCCCCAACATTCCGTTCGCACATGGCTTCAGCGGAAATTTCAGCCCTCCTGCATGAACCAAACGGCTGAAAGCAATCGCGACGGCGGCCGACCGCCTACCACTTATCACAGAGGCAACTCGGAGAAAGGCGTCACAGTTCTCAGGTTCTGACACATGCAGTCACCGCCTCATTTGCATACGCTAGGCTCTTAAACCAAAGGTTTTCAATGCCGGTTTCATTGTGACATTTTTTGAGGCTGCCTGGCATGACTTATCGCACCTCAGTAAACCGAGGGGAAGACAAAGGCGGGCTTTGGATCACTTATTTGTGGACATCAGCCACCCCCCTCCCATATCATCTAATAATTTGTGTGAATCCGGCGATGATTAAGAAGACTGACATGCAGGTTTTAAGCAACAAAAGCACAAAGAGGTTCTGTTCTCTTTGACACCCAATTAAACACACCTGCTTCAGCTGAGCTATTCTAGGGCATAACCGTAGCGATACATCTGCGTTTTATTGTAGTTGTTGGTCTCAAATCCCCATCTTTATATGTGAAATACATTTTCGGTTTAATCAAAACAAGGTTAGTCAATATAAAATATAAATACCTTCTTTTTTTTATGCATCTAAATCTCCATTACTTGGAGAAATATTAATATAAACATCCATCCTCCACCCCCCCCCCCAGATCTGAAGGCAACATTTACATTGTCCAGAATTAGAACATGGGTTCCACAGCGGAAACCTTGACTAATCTTTTCCCTCTGTTCCTGATGAGAGGGAGCAGGCCATCTTTGGTGCACAGCTGGTATACACTGCCTCTAGCACGCTTACTGCCTTGCCCACCATCCTGGTTCACATTATCGGTGGGATTCGCCCGGTCAATCTCGGTACCTCCCCTCGTGTTGGCACCAGCAGTGTGTGTGTGTGTGTGTGTGTGTGTGTGTG
>JAOVYW010000084.1:4708060-4741099 GCA_025775045.1 Hiodon tergisus | reverse complement strand
AGCATAAACGGTTCTCCGAGCAAATGCCTGTAATTAAGGGTAAATCGTCAACATTAAAACAAAAGCTCAAATCTACTTTGTACATCAATCATTCCTGCGCCCCTCCAAATACGAGCACAGCATAAGTACCCATTAAATTTTTCCCCAAGGGAAAAAGCTGTGGGTTCTCACAGCAGTATTAGAATATCATCACAAAAATGTTCATCAAAGGAAAGCCAATTTCATCATTGCCCTGGCACCGCGGATGTTCACTGGTTTTTTGCGGTAAGGGGAACATCCTCAGCGATGGCACCGACACGTGGTAATGCAATGTCCCCTGAACGTTGTGGAGGAACCAGCTTTGCATGAGAAACGCGCTTGGTGAGATTCTCCAAGCCATGTAATAACCGGTCTGATCATGAATCTCGAATTCATTTTCATTTATTCCCCTCAGAGAAGCCAACGCGCTAGCAAAACAAGAACGCACAAAATATATAAATAAAAACAAGTCCCCTGATTACTGCCATTACAGTAGATGTTTGAGACACCATAATGCCTCTCCTCTTGGCTGCAGTCATGAACCCTCCATGTTTCTTGGCACAGCAAAACCTGTAATCCAATGAATATGACACACCCGGTAGAGGTGCTATACAGAGATGAGACATTGTCATTTCTCACTGAATGCACAACATGGATTAATCTATCTGCCAGGGCCATGTTTAGCAATGCAGGGCAAACAAAACATTAGCATGTGTCAAAATCCCAAAGAAAATCAGAGAGATAAAACCAATATCAAATCATCATCATTCAAAAGCGGATGACCGATAATAATAATTAATAATCTGAAGCCAGTAGCAGTTAAACCAAGCATCAGCGTGGTAACAGCATGGCAGCAACCTGTTAAAACAACAAAAATATATAACGGCTCATATCAGGGGCACCAGACAGACAACATGAGAAACACACAAGAGCCCCGATTGGAGTCTTTCCCACAGCACAGAAATCCACCGGCGCTCTTGGAGAAGAATAACACTGACAGTGACGGGGGGGGCAATCATGTGATGATGCGTCATGTACAGCTGCATCCAGACCGTCGTGGCACATAGAACACACACACAGAATGGGAGTAGATGGTGAACGTGTGTCTGCCAAATGAAGTTTTGCATTCACCACAAGCCAGCAGAAAGCCTCAACCCAAGGCCTGGAGGATGACATCAGAGCTTGGTCAAACTGCACGGCGCACCTCTCCAGCGGGGTTTATCTCTCTCTCTCTCTCTGTGCCTACTCCACAGCCTCGCTCTAATCAGCGAACACAAACCATGTTTCCTGGAAGGGCTTAACACAAGCGTTACCATCTACTAGCAATCAATAGGCGGCGCAGACACACCCCGACCCAGCCCAGATTCTTTAGCAATGTGTGTCCTTTTATACATACCGTCAGCCCAGCTAATCCAAATGCAGTTAACATTTGCCAAGGAGGGAAAGGCTCCTAAGTGGCTAAACCAAAGGTTTCATTTCACTTTCAGTTCAGCGACAATACTGATTAACCGTAGTTATTTCAGTTTAACATTTACCCTAAAAATGTAATAGCCAAAACATTAACAATATTCAAACTATGAAATCAGATATCTGAAAAGCTATCCATAGGTCCAAAAAGGTGCAGGTTTCTAATACATTAACAAAAAAAAAGCTAATTGAGATGCAAGTATTTTTGCAAGCTTTGAATACAAAAAAAGGTTTGTTTGTTCAATTGCACTGGTTTTGAGGACAAATTCCAATGAAGGAATAGGAAAAATGAAAAACTAATAATAAAGTATTCTAGATTACAGATATAGGTTGTATCTAGGCAACAGCTGCAGTGAAACCTGCTATAAATAATCCATCTTTTTGCCAGCAATGTGTAATCTAGCAAAGTGCCGATGACATCACATCCAGCCAACGCATTACAGTAGAATAGGCCTCTTTTATTGGCCTTGTCCTCACTGCATTTGGCCAGTGGAAAATCTGTCAGAATGTAAAGGCAACATTCACAAACTAAAATAGAACAATGAGGATGAGTCGGATTCCGTTTCTTCACACCACTTCTGATTCATCCCCGAGTTCAGCTGGTGTGTTAAGAGCTCCGCGTTGGCTGCATCTGCACAGTTCTGAGAAAGGAAGCCAGCTCAACTGGCAGCGGGCTTGGTGCTTTTAACCCCACAGAGCCGATTAGCCTTCAGATACAATGCTCTAGATTAAGGCTGTAAACCTCATTCAGGATGAGGTGCTACAAGGCGCAGAGAAGCAGTTATAAAAGGTGCAATCGTGCACAGAGGGGGTGCGGATCGCAGTGTGGGGTCGCTTATTCCATACTCTACAGGGGTTCATGTAAAGCAGCCCCAGCAGGGGATTGCAAGAAAAATTCCAGTCATGCTCGAATAAAATTGTGAGCTGATGCCGAAAAGTAGTTGTTGACTAATGTCCAAAGCTCACGAGCAGCAGATCACTACGGAAGCATGAAGTTCCCACAAGGCCTAGCGGACTAGGTAGGCTAGAGTTATCAGCTGAACAAAACAAATAGAAAGAAAAACAAACCTTTGATGTTACTGCAGAAAAATGCAGAAGTTCCCCTGATAAGTTTAGATACTTTTGTGTTGTGTTGACCGATTCATTTTTAAAACGTTTCAACTTTTAAAGCAGGTGGGTCATTTATTACATATTGCAAGCAAAAGGACACAAGCCTTTTTTTTTTTTCAAAGTACTCCTGTTGATAATTTACCATAATTCAGTCAGATCTTTGTAAATATTCTGAAAATCACCAAGATTGTGAAAACATTGAGCAACTCGCAAGCCTAATGCGGACATTCCCACCACTGTAGCAACATCGCCACAATCTCATGCAAGGTTGTAGCAATACCGCGCATTAGCTAAGTGGACTCTAAAATAAGTAGGGCATCAGACCGAACCGTGTGTGAATACGCAATGACCTTCACTGGCCGCCGCGCGACACTGCTTAACGGACTGCTTTTTGCATCCAAACTACCGCACTGCAGGTGACGAGGGAACGGACCCTTGTCACAAAACAAGCCTTCAGATTTTAAAAAGTGAGCTTGACGGTTACACAAGCCTGAGCCAGCGGCGCCCATAACACGCGAGCGGACACGCAGTACACCACGACAGCCTCCACAGCTCCTCGCACAAGGGGCCCTGAACCCGTCCTTGACAGCCGCACTGTACCCTAGTTTCGCCTGGCTCAGTGACACAGAGCCTCTGGGACCAGTGGGAAATCCAGACCCAGTTTAAGCCTCGCCACTCCTCCACTCCTTCCAAGGCACTACCGCTGAGTCCAATGTGCAAGGAAGGATGTGGAAAGTGCTGAGGCCGCAGCGCGACCGGTCCACAACAGGAAACCGCCCATTGTCTTGCTGGTTTAAAACGGCTCCTTTCACACAGGCTGGAGGCAGCCATGTGACTGGATGTCACATGTGACTGGTGGGAGGAAAATGAGGATTAGGCAGGAATGCGTCCTAGGGAAGATTTAAAAGGAAAGGGAAGTAAGAAAGACCTCCTGAAATCTCTAGATTTCACCGGCGGCTCGTTCTACGAATTTCCAGGTTATCCAGATGTTACTGCACATTTGGGACCTGTACGCAGCAAATCTCATACCCACAGTTTTATGACAGCAGAAATTGCCATGTTAGCAGGTGAGAGGTCATGGCTCAAGTGGTTTTCTGTGAAGCATTAACATGACACAGCAGTTATCCCCATAACCTCTGCACCTATGAGGTTCCCAAATCCTGTTTGCTAACAAAAAAACTAAAAAAGAAAGAAAGAAGATAGTTGTCATGCATAAAGTTGCCATGACTAAGTTAAGTAGATGGATACATTGCATAGAGGGTGCTCAAACACAATGAGCAAGGCAGAAACATTTCCCTCACTAAAATGACTACTGAAGATTGGCTAAATTTGCCATCAAATAAAAACATAATTATAACAGAGCAAGAGCTCACCTCTATACAAAGGACACAGACCATTCCATTCTTGTGAGGTGTCATTTCATTACCAGGAGTTACATTTGCCGCCACTTTTTTGGAATTTGAAAGCACTGGCCTGTGCCTCTAAACGTACACCAGTGTATGCAGGTTAAACAAGAGAATGTTTTCACGGTTAGCAACATAACCGATGTTCTGTTGCAAAACATGTACACAATGTACTGGTGAAAGTAAAAGTGTCATCTTATTCACAAAGCGAAAGGAAGTGTCTCGTTTGAAATTTCCATTTCCAATGGAGTTTTAATGAAGTTATTTTACAAAACGTTTTAACGTCACGCTGTTTTTGCATTCCTATACTAGTGCTTTACCTAACATTTGTCTTCAGATTGCATTTATCTAACATGCTCTTTAGTTCCAGAAGGGACAGAACTTCTAATCCATGTGCTTTGCTCCCCACATAATTAAAGCAAATACCTCAATGGTTTACTGTGCTGTGAATAACAAATGCAGCCACGGTACCAAGAATCATCGGCTCAATGGTCTACAGCACTCTCAACCAACAGTGACAAGGGGATTTCAGCGGGTAGCAGTGAAATATCGACCATCCCTTTCTCACTGCAAAGCACCTGCACTCTGAAGAACACCGGACTCGTTCACTGTTCTCTGAAGAAAGGCTGGGACACAGAGCCACATTCTTCCCCATCCTCCGTTCAGCACTGATCTGATTCAGCGGAACGTCAGCCGGGAGGAGGGAGGCCCTGGGAATGTAGCCCCAAAAGCACCAGTGGAGGTGTTACACAGATCCATTCATCACAGATGCACGGACCCCGAGTGTCAGAGGGGTCGACGAGGCCCGAGTGGGGTCTTATTTTACGCAGGCCTGGAGTCATGACCCCCAAGGTAGTCTCCCTTATCATGGGCTCCAAAAAGCAGCGCTGTGGGAGAGCGGGAATGAGCCCGTCATGTGACAAGTGGCTGTTCTCACAAAGGGCCTGATTATTTTCCCTGACTCCTTAATGGCTTTTACCAACATCTCTGTGTGCAAAGGCATCGCCACAACTGACAAATTTACTGAAGCAAGTGGAGGACTGGAGAACTGGTTCGGCTGACAAAAAAACAGTTTTTTCAATACAACAAAAAACTGTTGGAGCTTTGATTACAATTAGTTTATTTTTATTCCTAACGATTTAACTGATCCATCCAAACTGGAGGTTGTTCCTCCACATTCAGTAATCATGTGACCAAGGAATTATGTCATCATTACAGAACTTCAGTTTTTTTTTATCCATGAAATATTAAATTTAAAATGAAAGTGAGAGAAAATACACTGAGTTTACAGTAAATAATACGTTACATAAATATACATTATATAAAAAGTTTGCATCATTCAATTTGGTGAACTTTAAATTGGACAATTTTTTATACATTTGAAGAAAACCAATGCTTCAAAGTGATATATCCATGGTGTCCCCATTGGGTATTTTCAGTGCAAAACGACCTTGATATACCAAGGACACGGCTAAAAGAAAATTTTCTTTTAAAAGAAAGAATTATCCTTCCTATAAATGGAGGCCATTCCGATACAAGCACATTGCACTCATTTAATTTAGAAATGTGTCCTTTTCTCTAAAACACTGCTGAGACGAAACAGCTGGATTGTTAGCAACCAAAAATACATTAAGGCATTACTTGAAAACGACTTTAAATTGAATCAGCTAACATGTCATAACGCGCTAACGGGGGTTCCGTTCAAATTCTGCCAGCAAATTAACATGCAGCACATGTCCACCAGTATGAAGAGCGGAGTTACATTTTCACTAAAAAGAAGATGCAGCTGGACAAACTGCCTGCTGATCAAGATTAAAGACCAAGAAATATAGATTATAGAGGGAACTCAGGATGCACAAAATCCTCAAACACTGATTTCCCACCCCACTGCTTTTAAACACAGCTCACAACCATAATTACACACCTGCCAGGGTCACCAGAGTCTAACACGCTGAACTTCATTTGCAAAACGGAAATAGACCGACCCGTACGTTCTTAAACAGCCATGAATAAAAACAACAAAACATCACATAGCAAAGCCTGAAATGTCTTATGCCAATATAAGAATATACATCAGATTCTGTTCTTTCTGCTCATTTCCTTTAGCTAAAGTGTCATGTGATTAAGGCCAACGTTACAATAGCCTCAACAGTCTGATCTGAAGTGAAAATAATGCTTATAAAGGAAATTAATAGCCTTTTAATTTCAGTCTTTTAGCGCAAGTCGGATGATTATGTCATTTACTTACTGAAGGTGAAGCTGATTCGGCAAAAAGAAGCACATTTACTAAAACGCTAAATGTATAAATTGATAGGCAATTTCTGTTACTAGACATCCTTTCCAACTTGTTATTAAAATCATCATAATCATCTCCTGGGTCGAGCAGTTCAACAACCAAAAGCTGATTACACAGATTTGCAAAGTGCTCCCTGAAATTGTGTACTTTGAGCTGGTTTCTATTAAACAGGATTTTTGACTAGGAAGAAACATTGGATTACAGTTCAGTTTGGTTGCTTGTTGCATTGATTGAAAGAATTCCAAGAACATGTAAAAAATTAATATTTTTGTATTAAAATGATTACATTCCATCAACATTTCCAATCCAATATCGCAATGCAGTTCCTAAAACTAGCCTGACAATTACACTGATGAAATTACAGTTTAATTAGGCGTTTTATTATACAGGCCTACTTAGTTGCAAACCTAGCAGTGCTGTACATGACTACAAAACTATCTGGAATTTTAAAAAACATTTAAACAAGATGGTTTTGCTCAAATCTAAGTACTAAACATCTAGATTTCCATCTCTCAAACCTTCCACAAATTAACAGAAGTTTTGGCTTCAAAACTATTTCTGGCCTTCTTCAGTGCAAACTTAATACATTTGTAGAGATGTGTGGGATTAAATCACCAGGTTACAATGATATTAGTTGTTCAAAATACATAGTGTAATCAGGCTTCACCATACTGCGTTTCCTAACAGGTTGCAGGTCTGCATGTATCTGGCAAATCATCAACATGATATGAGAGGGATTGTGACAAGCACATAATGGAGCACGTTAAAATCACACCCAATTTTCTGCTGAGCTCTAGCAGAGGCAGTTAAGCTGCAAAGACATGGTATAAATAAAGAAGGAATGTCAATTTCATTGGACTTTGACTTTAAGAGAACTCGGGTAAAAAAATATATATATGCCATAAATTGTCTTTATGTACCAAAACTTTTTCCAGGATAAAAATTCCTACCAGACGTTTCTTAAGCTTCCATCCCCATTGAGACCAAATCTGACATAACTTTGTAGAGTGCATCGGTAGTAAGGCAACACAGAACACTAGAGATTCAAGTAACAGCATTTCCCCCCCCACAAGGTGTGTGGGATTTTTAAACACACACAGAGACAATTAAACATGAATGATTAGATCCATGTACAGTTAATCGGACATTTGTTAGTATCATATTACGTATACAAAACATACATTAAGAAATCTCTCTTCACACATGCCTGTCCTGCAATAACCCCACTGAATCTCAACAATTCTCTCCCTTTTGTGACTGTCTGCCTTAATTGACCAAAATTAGTAAAGGGCATTTCAAATTCAAAAAGCAGTGACATTAAATTAATTGCAACATTTACAATTGTGTAACACTGAATACACCACGGATGGCAGAAAGCATTTATGAAATAACTATTGTATGCAGATTGGGGTGGTGAAAGGCAGCTTAAATAATAGCTGCAAAATATATATTATAAAGGGAGTTTCTTACAAATACATTTCTAAAACGCCTCAGTCTAAACAGAGTTTCTGTAAAGATAATTTTATGAAATTCACTTCAGGTTTTTCCTTCCACTACTTAAAACACACATTGTGTGCTGCTAGCTACTTTTGTAATAATTCAGCAAAATGGAGTAACACTGAATTTCACTTCCTCATCCGGCAATAGCAAGCTAAAGGTGTGGCTATTTCAAACACCATGCCTTTATTCACTCATTACTCTTAAGACTGACTGCAATGGTCAGCCCTGATACCTGTCAGCGACTGACAATTACTCTGAATTACATGTCATCTGACCTTGCCAGTGAGTAAGGGGAATTTAGTGAAAATAATGAGAAACTTCCAATTAAATCTTCCCCCGAAAGCATTATATTTATTTTTAGCATGTTGTGAAATTTCAGCATTGTTAATGACAGTATTTCCGGGGGGTATCCATGAGTTATTCACCGTTTTGGGGTGGGGGATGGACGACAGCGTTAAGAAATTGGCACCAGCATTTCTCAATTTACACCTGTGACAGATTGCGGCAATACTTCTAAACAAGGCGAATAAATATACTTTTAACACGCAAATCATGTGATTATGTATATAGTGTACAAAAGCACTCACTTAAAAAGTATGCAAGTCTATTCAAACTCATTTTTGAGTACTACTTTACTGAGCCGCTAAATAAACAGGACAGGTACAGTTTAAATTACGTAGCAGTTGAGTGAGCCATCGGGCGTATCTTGCTCGACTACTATGGACCAGCCTTCTTTTTCGCACAATACGATGTATTAACGTAACTTTACGTCACTGGAGTGAAGTACTACGACACCAAGCTAGCTACGTGGGATTACAGTTCAGCGATCATTCACCTGGTGACCACTAACGTTAGCTTGTTACGCTGACACTGACAGGCACAACTCGCTAACGATGCTCAAAACAAGTAGCTAGCTTGCTACCAAATGATAGCGCACTATGAACATCGGTATACTTTTAGAAAACATTAATTCTCTCCAGATAGCGATAACACTTCCCAAAGCCCAAATAGATGCCTCGATATATATACACAAAAAAAACGTAAATATTACCCATAACCAGGGTTCCAAATATCACAATTATTAGCCAACTAGCTTGATCTAGCTGACAACTGACATAGGGTGACATCTTAAAACATTTCCTGAGCTTGATTATACTGGTATATACAAGTATGCCATATTAGAAATAACGACATTGACTTTCACAAGTTTAATATCTAAAACCGGTTCGATTTGGCAAGTTGGCTGGTTGTGATGAAAAGTTATGATGTCATATATATTTAGCTAGTTAGCTAACTGGATGCCGGGGTATAAGCTAAAAGAGAGAGGTAGTTAGCTAGCTTATTTATATTTTATCCTTTCTGGCCTGCTGTGTCTCGTTCCACAGCTCCCTGGAAAATAAGACGTTAAAAAAAACCTGTCTCCTTGGTTTTTTTCAATTATTTTACCATTCATGCTGCATACCTGCAGGTGCTCCTGGAAGCGGATAGGCAGGATCTGAGCCATGGCGGTATCTTCTCTCTCTCTCTCCTCCTGGATCTCCTGTTTCTATCTAGCTAGCCAACTAACGCTACGGCTTCTTCACTCAGGTCCAATGCGGACAGCCACAGGACGGCTATTAAAAGGCCTAAAATATACAGCAACTCTTTTCTGGAAATGCGATGACAAGGTGCTAGCTATTTTGTTGAACCGTTGGTGTTCTCTTGTGCTTTATTCCCTACAAGACGGTCAGCGGCCGCAGCACTGAACTCTTGAAACCTGCAATGGCGGCGGAAACAGCACAGGACAGAAACAATCCGGAAACAGCTCTGGGCCTCTGAGTGGCGGAAGGATATGAAAAGTAAATCGAAGCTTGTGATACGTACATGTGTCATCAGTAGAGATATCAGGAATTGATGAGTGATTTTAAAATAAACTAAGAGAACTCACTTAACAAAACTGGAGTGCATTTGATGACAATAATCGTTCTATATGTGTGTTACGGACAGATTGGCGCTGGCACTATTTAATTGTGATTCGCCCTTTGATTTTTGCCACATCATTCGTCCTCGTGAATTGACGTAGTTCCGGAACATATACCCTGTTTCTGGAGGTTATGCTACGTTACAAGTACTTCATATGCAATAATTTAGGCGTAAATACCCACATTTAACTACTGTACACACTATTAGCACTCATTAGAGCATTATTAATGTTGCGAAATTTCTTCTCATTATTACCGCGCATGTGAGTAGTTTCCTTTCTGTTGATTCTGTATCACAAATAACAGTGACTAAAGCTACAGCTGGGAGTAGCCAAGACCACGATGACGTCGTAGGGCGTTTGTAAACTCAAGAGACGTTTTTTAGCCTATTTTACCCTCCCATCTGGGCTATCGTCACGTCGTCCTCTGAAACCCTGAAATCACGAGATGTGGACCCAGTATGGTCAGAATAAGTAGAATCGAATTATATATTTTTCCCTGGGCAAAAATATAAATGTTGATTACATAAAAGTATCATCTATGGGGATTTTCTTCTTTATTATATATTTTAAAACGTCCATAACAATAAGGAAAATTCCAGTGACTGTAGTTATAAAATCCTAATACCTGCCTAATTATTGAAGGCTGGATTGTTATCGAGTTTGAATGATTTTTTGCACGTACATTTAAAGGATGTATTTGACTATTGTATGATAAAATACGATGGTGTGTGTGAAAATAGCTACAGTGCCTTGAAATTGTGTTCTGTTTGACAATTTATTATTAAAATCAATAATTGTAAGGTGACTTTGGTTTAATTTTTTCCATTTTTAAGACAAATAAATTGAAATATTTGCACCTATGTTGCATGTATCTGTATTCAACCTGTTTGATGTGGAAGCTCTCAATTTACACAGATTGAAATTGGGAGTACAGAGTTACCTTATCATTGGCCTCCACCTGTGGGCCGTTAAAGTTGCTGTCATATTTTATGAATGAAAACCCCACAGTTGAAGGATCATTGGTCAGGTTGTGAATCTGAAGACTAAAGAGCATCCTACAGAAGTAAATACAAATGTAACAGGCCCTATTCCATTCTCCCTAGCTGGGGATTGAACTCAGGTCGTCAAAACAGAGAAGAGAGATGATTAGACTTAAGTCTTTAGCTCTACGAACTGATCATTCTCTTGTCTTCGACTCTAAGGCATGATGTTGCTGTCAGTGGCGAGCTTGTTCACAGTGATCCCTGCTATACATAGATAAGGAAAGGGGATTACCAAAATAATATCCAAGCATTTGGTTATCTCAGTGAATTCAGTTGGATCAATAATCAGGAAGTGGAAGCTGCATTGCACCACCCAGGCACTGCCAAGAACATGTGGCCCCTAAAAACTCAAGCAAGAAGGGGACCACTGCCGCAGAGGCCAACAATCACCTCGGAGTATCTACGGAGTTCAGTGGCCGGGACTGGAGTAATGGTGCACTAGTCGACTGTATCAGGAGCTCTGCATAATACTGGCATGTATGGGAGGGTGGCAAGAAAGCCATTAAATAAAAACATACTCATGTAGTTTGCCAGAAAGCATGACTGTGACACAGCTAATTTATATTGGTGCTGTACCTGTACGGTATGCCATGGAATATAGTTTGTAATCAAAGCCCTGTAAATCACTTAGGAATATAGTGATTACCAAATACATAAATGTGAACCTAATGAGACCCTTCATGTTTGGATCAAATAAATGTAGGAATGCCTTATAAATTACCAGGCTATGGTGTTTTGAGGGATGTGTGTTTGTGAAATGTGATATATTTAATTGTAAGGACGTCCTTTTGTTTACAATTGATCAAATAGCCTTTAAACCCTTTGTCCTCTTGGGAAATCTGTATGCCTGGTGGAGCAGGAATGAAGGTCGCAAGATTCTAGGGCCATTAATGTTTCTGGGCATTCCTCTTCTATTCTTGTTGCAGGTCTCGGACTTCCCGGCCACGCTCCTCGAACATTTTAAACCTCCCTAAACCTGTATTGGTCAGAAATGGCCATATAAGCATATGTATTAGCACTATTGCATTATAAATTGTGATGCCTTCAAATAGAAGATCTCGTACACATTCAAGATGCATTTTTGATTAGTCAACACAGTTCCATCCGTTGTGTTTCCAGGCAGCTTTACATCAATGACACAATGTAAAATGTAACTGCATACACAGCTTATTTCTCTAGGCCAGAGGTGAATCTGAAAAAGATTTCTAACTCAGAGACAAAATATTCTAAAATAAGAGTCCACATATGCACACACAAATGGGCTTGCTGCCAGTATCTCATCTCTTTGGTTATAATGCTAAAACTTTTATACATCCAGTTCCCTTGGGCAGACACAACAATATGCATGTTCTTTGCTTGTATAAATTTTATTGTTCTTAGTAAATCCTTCAGATATGCTACAATGATTTATTTGTTATACACCCTGTTACCCATATTTCAAATCTTTTTTGGTCCTTTCACTTAATTTAAACTCGCCTGAAACGCAAATGCATTTGGAATCCTCGCCAGAAATCCTCTCATCACACAGGGAGGGAACAAAAGTATGACTGAGCCTCTACAACCCAGGCACACTGAAAGCAGACAGGAGTCACCATCCGTCAGCAGCCAAGGGAATCCACCTCCCAACCCATCCGCCAGTAGAGGATTCTGGTAACGGCAGGGCTTAATTTGTGTCGGATCCTGCCAGAACAGGATCCGGGACCACCCAGATTCGGACCGGCACCTACCTGACCTGCCGAAACAGCACCCTCTCTGTGTTCCGGGACCTCCTGATTTACAAATTAAGGACTGGGTAATGGATCATGTTTTCTACTGATATTAAACAAAAAATGAGCTTTAAAGATGTATCCATCACCGCACATTTGCTGCCTGAAAGAAGAAATACAGTATATATGAGGATCCATTGGGTAATACCTTAAAAGGGGTGCATAAACAAACATATTTATTTACAAATAGAACCTAATTTAGACAGTTTAACGTTTATTTTTTATTTATTACGTATTTATATTTATATGGAGGGGCACTACTTCTACAATACAAGCTATTCTTTCATGATTAAAAAATATATTACATTATATACAACCCATGCGGTTGTTTAATGCAATGGTTTTGTTATTATCTCATTTACACTTTAACAAGCACACACTTTGCTTGTTGGATATTTTCAACATGTAAACAGCATTCATTGTACAGGCCCTGAAACCATGGTGAACATGTCAGGCCATCCTGGCAAACATCTTCTTAGGGATATCCTTCCATTATGTGATAAAGAAACGTAATCAGGGGGTTAAAAATAATCATTATGTCTGAAGACATAATTACAGTTAGGAGGTACCCTCCATTATATTGTAGCATGCAGTGAAACGATTCACTCAAAGCCAGGAGCCGGTAAAGCACTGATGGACTGCAGATCGGTCATTTCCATGAGTCTGAGCAGTCTTACAGCTGCTGTGGCATGCTGAGGGCTGACGATAAATAGCGATTCAAAGCATCCAGTGATGTCTGCACTGTACAGCTACTGTAGTTATTCGCTGTGACAGGCTGCAGTGGAATACTGTCCCAAACAAGACTGCAGTCCTTGCCAACTACATTTATACGGTCTCATATTTCTTTCAAGAATCTTTACATGAAAGAACAGTTAGCTTTTTTGTGTTCAACGTTTCAACTACATCTTATGACTTCTATATGACATACTACAAAGACTAGAAATGAGCACTGGTGAAATAATGTGAATGAAACAACTTCAAGAGAGAAAATAGGCTAATTAAAGTTCACTTCTGTAAATAATTTATTGAGCTTGTGACCAGTGTGAAATTAGATTGCTTTACAATCTTTTTCTAACAGCTTCCCTGTCAGAATTGCCAACTTCTGTATCGTACCAGTGAACCTCATCAGCATGGGCCAGAATATTATATTACTATATATATTTAACATACCATTTATTAGTACCGGTTAAGATGTCACTCCTCTAAAGTGAGTATGTTACGTGAACATATACTTATTTCAGGTGTTGTAAAACCATTCCATTATACTTAAGTGAAATGGTTCATTTGAGAGAAACAAGCAGTGCACACCCTGCCCCATATATTAGCAGACGTAACATGTTGCCGGAGTTGGAGGGGATGGGGCTGGGAGCCGGCCAGCCCAATGCTTCATCTCTGTTCCCATTGGTTTTGCTGCTAGCCTGCAGTGCTCGGAACCGCCACGTCATCTGGGCTGAGGCAGCAAGAAGTCGCTACACCTTATGGCTGCCAGAGCTTTCGGTCCCGCTATCACGAGAATGTGTTGGATATGTAATGCAGGAGGCATCCCTGTAATTTACAGGACTTTCTGATGCCGTGTATGTGCTTATATATATATACCAATAGATTATTTATTCACCTTAGAACAACTTGTGTCGTTTGGGCTAAAGAAATGAACAAGCCTGATTCATTATTGTCATGGATTATAAAATGTTCATAAAATTAGCATCCAAAATACGAACACCTATTTGCAAAAACACAAACAGGCCATTGGATTCCAGCATTTAATTAATATAGTGTTTTTTTTATTTATTAAGTACTGGATACAACCTGGTTTTCATGTTCACTTTAACTTTGACAGTCCAGGTTTGCTATGCATTTTAGCATTGTACTTGGACTTTTCCCCATTTGTTCACACAACTTGGTATACAAATTGCCATGGTAATAAAACTAAGACTTAACAGCTCTGCTCAGTGTTTTAAGTACACTTTTCTGAACACGACTACTGAAATATTGTTGAGTCAATTGTACCAAACATAACTCTTGTCCTGAATGGAGGAAATCTATTTAATTGGTCCTCATAAAGATTTTATGTACTTCACGTTACAAGACATATTATGTTTTACTGAGGAACCTACTAGAAAGATGTTTTTTTACAGACAATATGGCAGCCACAGGGAGCAGGGAAATCTCCGCCATCAGTCGACCCATTCTGGCCTTGACCTCTCCCATAAAACCCCACCAATTATCCACTTCAGTGGATAATTCAGGTGTTATTCTGTATGGAAACACCCAATAATGAAAAATCTCATTTAAATTTACATTGTAACATTCATATTCTACAAATTAAGTCGGCATTTTATTGCAGAGACTTGTATTTTATTATGCTGTGTAAACCATTTCCTTCCGGACTACTTCCTTCAGTTTATTGTGTAGGCCGGGTCCTTATGTTGTTGGCCATCAGGCTCATCTAAATAGTATGGAAAGGCATACAGATTTGAAAGTGGTGACCTGTGGAGAGGAAAATTACACCTTAATAATCACAAGTCGGACTTCTATACTAATATATATATATATATATTATGGTTCTGTTGCAAGCCATCAAAGGAGTTAAAGGAACTTTAGCAAGTGCGATTACAGTTTAAAAGCTTGAACTAAAAGCCTCCAGAGCAAAGTTTCTACAGATTGTAATTACCGGGATATTACCAGTTGGCATCTCTTGATACTAAATATCCTGCACGGAGTAATAGTGGCATTTGGCTTTCTCGAAGTGCAGTGGTTTTCAATCCATTTACCAGCTTGGATCGCATGAGTGCCCCAGAATATGTGGGATGCATTCACAAAATAATGTAATAAATATGCCAAATTGAATGAAACCAAGCAAAACCAAATGTATACACCAAAATCCTTTGACACCAGTGTTTGCAAAGTCAACACACTAATGTTATAAATATACTAAGTTATAAGTCACGATGACATTAAAGTTTGAATAACAATAAGCATATTAAAGTGATTTGGCCACGGCTTTCTGAACCACCATCATAGAGTATGGGGTAGAATCTCTGGTTAATTTTTTAAGTTAAAAAAGAGTCACCGTAGTGCATACACAGAGAGAACAGGAAGGCTTCATCAATCTGACTCTTATTCCCTCACTAATTGAGGTCCTTATTCCTTATTCATGCTGTATGATCAGGCAGTGAATATACTTCTGGAATTACTTCCAAATTAAGCTTTCCATCCTAAATACAGAAACAAAGAATATTCTGATAGCGAAAAGCCTATTTTGTGCCATTAGCACAAGCATTAGGAAGGCAGACGTTCTTGGTTACGTATAAGAATATTCCCCAAATATTTGGGCAGTTTGGAATATAAGAAAAAATGTCTCGAGAACACTTACACTGGGTTATATAGCTGAGGCCCAGAAAGCAGATGCTTATTATTAGGTCCTCCTTGACATGATTTACAACCTATCCTCCACGTTATTAAACCACAGGGCAATTGGAGAACAAACAGGAGCAGATAAATGCATACCCTAGTGACAAAGGCTTCTTATGCAGGGCTTTGTGTCGCTCAACAGATTTTACAGTGCAAAAAATAATAATTCCCAAGCGGGTTTGCTGCACTGCAAATCCAGAGGCCTCCTTTACAACCGGATCAAAGACCAGAAGGCCTGAAGGCACTGAAGCTAATGTATCAAATTCAGCTTGTGCTCTAAACTAGCCAAGCGCCCTTATAGGCAGAAAGTGGAGCCTCTCTTACATCTGTTAATAACTTGCCTTTCTAGGAACCCTTTTGCCGTTACTTTATCTTTTCATTCTCAGATGCTTTTCTCAGAGGTGGAGAACTAGAGAACTTATTTATATAGAACTTATTTGCCAATGGTCCCCATAATCTACCACGGTATACTTTCATATAGCATTTAAAACCTTGTCTCCGGTTAACATTAGGTAAGTGGTAGTTTTATACATTCCTAGTGTATATGACATAATTTCAGGTAAAAAAAACAGGCGTTTGAATCATTTATGTGCTGGTAAGTTCATGTCAATGTGATTTTCTCTTCAGTAGACTTCCTTTTTAAAAACTCCATAAAAATAAGTTAACGGCCTTGACAGGTCTCTGTGTGTTTTGGGTGTTTAATTCTTTGGTTAAATAGCAGTTATTTAAAGACAGTTCTGGATGAACAGTGCATCACCAAAACATGCTGAACTAATAATATAGCATGGGAAAAATAACAACTGATGCCATTTGGCACTGCTGACACTGGTACTGCATTGTTGTCAACGAGGACCCACCTATTTACTGGGTTACCCACCAAGATGGAGTGATTGGGGGACAATCGAGAGAAGGAGGCATATCCCTGTGACACAGGACTAGTTTATCTCCGGAGTGACTGACATCACCAACTCGAGAGGTGAGGACCTTTCCTGCATATTGCAGTTTCTTCAGCCACACCAGCGCTCATAACTTAACCTTGCCCTGAGCAGACCACATCATTGGCAGCGTTGCAGTGGGGAGCTTAAGGAGCTGAAGATGGCAGGTTAAAGAACCAGGAGGGGCATGGCTGAAAAAAAGTCCTTCCCTTAATCTGATGTATATTCAGATGCAAATATACATCTGAATAAATGGCTTAAGCTGCATAATTTGCCCAGAAAACATGCTTCTGCTAAGCAGGATTACATAACATACATACTCGGCAAACAAAACAAAAAAACTGTGTAAAACAAAAAGCATAGAGAGCATTGCTTCCATATCACAACAAGACATACAAAGCTTTCCTTTCAGGAGTCCACCTTTGCCTTGCTACGGCATGCAAGTCGTTACAGTGTGTGCATTTTTGGAGATGAATCGTCAAGGCACCGGCCCTCCCCTTTCTGAGACACAGCCAGTCACCTTGAGATTGTGCAGGACCACAACAGGGATGCTTTGTCTAGGCTTGCCATACTGTACAGTGTAAAACATTTCTGCTGCGATCTCCTAGCAGGCCGCCATCTGTCGTGCAATTACTGCTAGATTCAAAGTAGATCACTTCTTGTATGACAATTTTTAAATTGTATTTCCTTTTTTACCTGTCGCCGATGCAATGCATTTAAAGAAGACAGGGTGATAACAATTTGAATGAAGGGAAATGAAGCCCATCTTCACGGAGATTCTTTATTATTCCCATTGTGAACAAGTAAAAGACAACCACTGGTTACCACTTATGGGAAGAGGTTGATAATTAACTATGGGAATGCGAAGTCAGATTCTTTTTTACTTTTGCTGACACCCTGTAAAACGAAGCACAAGACTGACGTGCTGAGACATTAAAGCCTATAAAAGCTGTAACACCTTCACTGTTTGTATTGATTTCACAACCATCTCGGAAGACGTGTGTATTCTATCGTGCTATTTGTGAATCAATAACACGAATTACCTAAGTTTTGTTGAAATAAATTCAAACCTGAAATGAATTGTTTACCAGTAATAATGAACATTTTAAGCATGGTTAAGACTGAAATGCATAGTATAGCAAGCATCATATCTGCAAAAACCAGGCTGTGCTGGATAAATCCGGATACTTGACCTTGACAACTCAGTGGGCTACCTATGACTCAAACAGCATTTTAGCAAATCCTACCAGACAACTCTATTTAAAGCGTCACAGTGACGTGTACCATTTTACCGCATACGTCAAGAAATAGCATTAATGAATATACAATGTTGTATTGCGTTATAAATATTGCAAACTAATACGTACACATAGAAACACATTGTTGTAATTCCTTAAAATCGAATAATCTATAATGAAGACCGCACAACGTAACATAATCTAAGAAACAACCACGATCCAATATCAGCTACCCCAGATTCTAAACTCTAGCGCTAAAGGTTTCTGTTCCCGTAAACTTGAGCTGACTGACGCGCCCACGAGCAATATATAACAACTTCCTGTCTCCTCACCTTGGACGTCCACCCGACAGTTTACCTCATGACCCAGCTTTCCTTTCTTAACGTTTAGCTTCACCTACCTTGTATATTTGGGATCGTGTATGAATATAATCCTTGCACACATAAATATATAAAAGCTACATATATTTAGATTCATTTTAATATAATATAAAGCAGATATTTCTAGGTGGGCTAATAATTGAGAATCCATTGTAAATATTACATTCGCCATTACATTGCGCACTAGGTATTCGGTTTTAACACTGGCTTGAATTTAAGGTGCAATCCTGAAATGCTACAATGTTCATAATGAAACATTTACGTTGTTTTATTACGGTTTATATTTGAATGAATGTCGCATTAATATTCCGTCACATTGGTGGTCGCTTGCCTGGTTTTATTTATCAAAACTCAAGTGCCATCTAGGGTT
The DNA here is from genome assembly GCA_025775045.1 of Hiodon tergisus. Classification (NCBI taxonomy): domain Eukaryota; kingdom Metazoa; phylum Chordata; class Actinopteri; order Hiodontiformes; family Hiodontidae; genus Hiodon; species Hiodon tergisus. Next base: position 4,722,199 of record JAOVYW010000084.1, on the reverse strand, counting down.
CAAATTAAGTATAGCGTTCTAAACTTAATTTGAATACAAATTATCGTCACACCGGACAAACAAAACAATAAAGTATTTTTTTTAGACTATTGTATGTTATTTGCGAGAGCTCCGAGATAGTTAATTTAACTGCTCTACTGAAAACTTATCGCGAGCTTGTTTTGGCGCGTGATTGCCAGTGTTGTTTGCATTGAACGACGCTGTGTGAAGATACGTTGTCAAGCGTTTTTAATCAACTTAATATACTTAACTAGTAGTTTATCGAAAACTGGTCAAATTCAATAACTTTCATACTTCAACGGCAAACATTGATATTTGCTGAAACCCTCAACTGACCCGGTTCTGCGCATTCTCCAAAGTCAAGGCAAACAACATACGGTATTGGTTAATTGTATAGTACTACTCTTCCAGTCTTTTCGATAAATGGTAATAATTTGTAGTTGTTCCACAGTATTTTCTTTTTCAGTGGTGTTTGAAACTATAGTATATATACATATAACATGTAAAATTTACATATGATATTATTTATATTAACATATAGCACGTAACCCCCATCCCTTGCAATAAAATAGAAACGAACGTTTGTTTAACCTATTAGTGCTTAGTTAGTTTTCTAGATGCAATTTTCAGTATAACAATATGTTGTTATAATTAAGCTTGATAATCCCTAAAACTAAACCCTGTATTTTCTTGTCAGCTACTCAGCTATCCATTCCCACTAGATGGCAACCTGCATTTTGTTAGAGGGACGGTGTAATTTGTAGCGGCTTCATAATAGTAATATTGCTTTGTCCCCATGTTCTTAATACCTGCCCCCTTCTCTTTGTATACAGTTCATAATTTGACGGAGGTAGAAGTTTGCCATTAATAGAATGAAAAGGAACTGGAATGAAAATCCACCTAGACCCACTGCAGGTATGATCGCAGCAAAGTCTTTAGTCCGCAGGCATGTATTCTATACATTTTAAAGTGATAATTTTATCTCCGAATTCCATGGGAAATTAAACTGATCTAATTTGAACTACCTAATGCTACAGGCAATATCATCTAAATTTAATAAGAATGTGTATTATTAGATCAGAAGGGTGAAGATACTAATGAGCTACGATTGTTTATTCATGAGATTTAAATCTATAAGTTATTCAAGGTAACGGTGTTATCTTTGCTTGCCCACGTAGGCTGCCTGCCTGTGCCATTGTTTAACCAAAAGAAAAGAAACCGATTACCATTGACATCAAATCCATCCGAGAATGAATTTTGCTCTAGTTATGAATTCTGGCCTTCTGAGCGATTTCCTTCTTCCATCTCATCAGGTAATTGCATGTTTAGGTTTTTTATTTATTTAAAGTGATCAACAACATAGTTTTGATATACAAACCATATGTGATTCCCATAAGCATATATGAAATGGCGTTTCACTGTATATTGCCTTTTTACACTAGATGGTACTAATATAAAGAGAGCTGAACACCAAAGAGTTTCACCTTTTGGTGACCCACATATGATGTTAAAGGTATATGAATGAAAATGCTTAAACTCGGTCTTCGACATTGGAATACATTTTTTCAGGTATTTCAGGTAACTCTGGATTTTCCCAAGTTCACACACCAAGCCAGCAAATGTCTGCTGTACAGAACAGTCAGTGGAGTAGACGAGAAAATCTTAATAGCATGCCTGCAGAAAATTCTGCAGCAAGGATCCATGCACCATTTCCTCATCCTGGAAAACCTGTTAATATGGGGTATGACTGCTGATCTTGGCACTTAATGACCACTTCCAAAAGAAGAGCTTGTATAAGTAATATTTTTAATGTAACATAAGACCTTTGCATCATTCGCATATTTAATCTGTTGGCTTTTGCCTATAGTTGTTGTTGTTATTATTACGATTATGGTAAATGTTGACTAATCCACAAATAAATCATTTAATGATAAAAAATGTATACTGTAGATTCTGTACTAAAAACAAATAATACTTGATGTGTTATTCATATGCAATTGCTGTTTTTTAATTATTACAATAATTTTGCACCAACTAGAATAGCTTATGCAACTTGAAAGTCATACGACAAGATTGTTGAGAATTATCATCACTATGTGACCTGCAATTTGTAAGTCCTCAGACGAGTTGTCAGTACTGCACGCAGTGCATACAAAAGACGGAAATCTAAATTTATTTAGACTTTTTTTCCCTAAGCTTTAGTTTATTTGATGTGAGGCTTAGGCTAATTCTTTAATTCTTGAAATAATACTGTAGTGTTGAAGTGTATTACATAATTATTTATTAGTTAAGCAGACACTCTTATGCAGAGCTAGTTGCATGGCTGGCCATTTTAACCATTGTATTCACTGAGGCAATTCAGGTTAAGTACCTTGCTCAGGGGTACAACCTCAGCTAATTGATTGTGAATGTATTTGTTGTTTCAGACCACAAACAGGACAGCAGAGATCAACATTATCACATGACTGCATTCTCCCATCAAATACCAAAAAAAGTAGTTTCCCTACCAAGAGAGATGTTTGGAGCAAGACAAACCCTTCCAACAGCTATCTGCAAACTGGTCAGTCCTGTTACAGACAGTCAAATTCTCCAGCTTGCTTTCCTCTGCCGCCGCCACAGCGATATACACCTGGGGTTCAGGACCTGCACTCAACCAGGCAATTTAAAGAGGATCATATCTATTACAGCTCCACCAATAACACCCCAAAACAACAGGTACTCGAATAGAGCTAATCATTTTCTTTTTATGCTTTTCAATTCGCTATGGGATTATTATTGCATGACCGAAATAACAATTACCTTTATACTGTACTGAAGAATAAGATGAAGTTTGTCATAGTCTGACATAACCCTTCTGTGTCAGGTCAGAGACTGAGAAGAAACAAATTAATGATTAGAAGTTTTTAAAGAGTTAATTAATATCCCTTATTTTAAAACATTATAATGCATTTAAGTATCATCCTCATCTATGTCATTTATTATTCTTGGATGAATAAATCAGGTGTCCAGCATTTTGAATAAAGTAGAAGTGCTTCGAATAAAACCAGTGAAGGAAAATTCCTTGCGGATCCTGACAGCAGTCATTGAAGGCATGAAACACTGGAGCCAATACAAAGACAGAGTACCTTTTTTATTTGAGATTTTTGGTAGGTGCTTCAGCCTCATTACATAAACCCTGCTTACAGAACTCAATGAAGACATTATTGCAGGAACACAGGATCACAGCAGGCAGCCCATTTAGCTTCTGGTGTACTTCTGATTGTTTCACTCTTCCATCTAGCCACTCTTGACTCTGCTGTCACAGTTGGACATCATGGCGCTAAGAACTTCCTCTTGAGAGACGGAAGGAATGTTCTGCAGTGTGTTTTCTACGAAAACGTAAGTCATAACCACTTTCTCCTAAAATAAAATGCCTGAGAGCTAAATAATCAAAGAAAGGCTAAAGAACATGTGGGAGTTTAAGGCTTATGTTGCTGACAAATGTGTTCGGCGATATAATGGCTCATCAGTGTTTGTTACTTTTCCCTTCATCCTCAGTTGGAGATTTGCATTGCATTTGTTATGCCTTTCAACATTAATACTGTAGAGCCACTAAAATATGTACATGTTTTTGATCTGCAAATACACATGGGGGACGCCGAGCCTTCACTTCATGTCTGCCTGCTTTTCCTCCCTTGGAACAGGATCAGGACCTTCCCAGGCTCATAAGGGGGCAGGTTCAGCGCTGTGTGGGTAACTATGACAAGGAAAAGGACCTGCTGACATGCGTGTCGGTCAGGCACGCCTCGCCATCGGAGCAGAGGAACGCCAAGGAGGCCGTGATAGCGTCTGACGCGGAGATGAGGAGACTGATCCAGTCGCTCAGAGAGGTCTGACGCCCGGAGGCACAAACACGATTTCAGTGGCAGTAGTTTGTAGGTAGAGGGTGGGTCCCAAGAAATGGAATTTATTTCTCTGTTTACTGCCTATTAATCTAGCTACATATACATATGCGTTGTTCAAATTTTTATTAATAGTTGTACATTAAGCATCCTATTATTTTTTCCATCCGTTTGTGGAAAGACTTGAGTTAATTATATTGCAGATTATTTTTTATCAGAAGTGAATTTCTACCTTGTTTGTAGATTTATATATAAACTTTAAGCTTCTTTTACATATAAACATTAAAATACCAGTACTTTCCTTAATGTTTGAATATGATCTTATTCTGTAATATTAAGTTAAAAAAAGAAGCCTATCACATACAATGTGCATGTTCTAAATTGCAGTTGATAAAGCAGAAAAATAAAACCACTACTTTATTTTGTTTATGAAACATTTTATTACAAACATCCACATAACAACTAACATTAAGAGGTTAGCTCAAGGTAAAAGAAACAGGTTGATGAGGTAATATTTCAAAATATATCTTTCAAAAGGGCATTTGAGAAAGAGTAGTTGACTTACACAATTTATTTACAATTAAAGGTTACAATGGAAACTAAATACTTCTAACCTACAAAACAGTTTCACCAGTGTTAAGACTTTACATACAATGTACAACACAAAGTAATGAGCAACAGTCCCAATCGTTCTCAATATCAAAGCACAGGCAGTTAATTTGTCGATTTCCCTTGGTCTTCATGGGTGAATCCTAAAAAACTTTAGTAATTACAATGAATTCACATGTATCTATTCCAAAGATCACCAAATTGTCAGCCCTAAATAATTTGCAATTGTAGGAATGTTTAACCTTTTTTTTGTGTAGCTGAAAAAACCGTTATGTTGAAATATAAAAAAAGAGCATGACACATAACAATATGCCCTTGAACACAAATTAATAAAATGCCTTCTGAGAAACGGGATAAAATGCACTGATATTACGTTATCCAAGGAGGTAATTATTTTATGCCATGCTTAACAAATTAGATATCTGTGGGTCAAGATCAATTTCTTCTGCGAAAGCCGGCATGCAGATTTGGAATGATATGAAACTAATGCATGTCATGATCTTTTAATTTGGTGATTAAAGTGATTTATTCCATGAAGATAATTGACAAATGTGTTAGGACACAATCAACACAAATATCACCACTCTCTGCCCTCAAGCAAAAATAACACAAGGCCTAGGGATTTCGGTAGCTGTGTTCACAGTTGAAACAAGCTTTTCACACGTACTAAAACAAGAAACGCTTACAAAAACGTACCACATGAACAAGATTAAGAAACATTTAGTTTTACATAACAACACAGTTTCGGCAGGAGTAGATGACAACCTGATTTCAGTATTGACGTTACTTCTTTCACTTACATAATGAAGGCACAAGCTGGTTAATTCAGATAAAGTTTTTTTTAAACGAGACTCCCCCATCTGCATGTCATTCAGCGTGGTTGTTTATTTTCTTGCCTTTTCACCTGATGATGTACTTCGGTCCTGAATTCATTGTGAAATTTTAAGTAACATGGTATAATAGAAATCTTATAGTTTTGGGGTTTTCAAGGGTCTCACTTTTTAAACTTGGAATAGGGGCAACATAAGGGTTGTAAATAAAATCTGTAAATATGCCCGTTTTTTAAACAGTGTTTAATGCTTTTTTACACAGTTATGCAGTCACTTTTTAAAACATAACATGATTGGTTATCAACAGACAAGAAGTTTGATGTTTTGAAGGCAAGCGATATATGAATTCATGGTTCATCTTCTCGGCAAATAAATTTAAGTCAATTGTTTTGTTTCCTCATAAGAAATCACTGACATGTTTGAAGTTTTGCTGTACAGCAACAAGACATTAAAAATTTATACACAGAATATGTAGGCTATCCATTTAATTGTATTTCCAGTCTATTTTTAACAACCAAACCAAAAAAAAATCTTAAAATTCCACACTTATTACCATATCCTGTTCCTATATACAATACAAATTATTTTACAGATCACATAATTTAGATATCACCACCATAAGGACCATGTTAAGATAGTATGTTTAGTCACCACTCTCAAACCCATATCTTTGAAGCAGTTTTTCTTTGAAAATACTGAAACTGATCCCTTTTTTAGTACATAATGAACTGTGTCTAGAAATTAGACTTCTGTAAAACGGTTCCCTTAGCACATTTGGCGATTCCAAATTGAGGAGCGAAAAAAAAAATAATTGGTGAGTTAAACCTGCTTGACTGTGAAATATTCCCGACAAGTCTTATGGAATGTACTTTTTCATCCAGTATTTTTTCATCCTTTTCTTTTTAATTGACAGCCACAATCTCACGCAGGTTTGTGTTCGTTTCATCGCTGTCTGAGAGAGCAGTGCACCTCAAGAAGATGAATAGAACTTGTTATATTCTGTACAGGATCATTGCATGTCAGACAAAGATACTCACAAGAGATCAGTTTTTTAAAAATCATTAAAAACAAAAAACAATTACAAGTACAAAAATATCCATTATTGATGGTGTGATTTAGTTTCAAACCTATAATGAAGATTGAATAAAATGTTTTATGTAAAACATATTAAACAGGTTTCATTTTGTAAAGTAAATACTGGTGAAATAGCTTCTTGTACGAAGGAAGACACATATAGTTTGGGTATATTACAAGGTTGTGTTCTATTCCAAAGGATATCTACAGAGGATGAGATTTAGTGGGTTCCATGAGTTTCGATGGGGCTTACTTGAACTATAAAATAGTGGGCAGTGGAGTCGGAGACATATGCTCCTTGGGTGCATATTTTGCGAAGAAGGGCAGAAATAGCGTAAGCATAACACCGACGATCGCCAGCATGTAGCCCCAACCAATCTGGCACTCTGCTGCATAGTAGATGTCCGAATCCCCACAAAACGACTTCACCAGAGTGGAGTTGAGTCCGAAAGGATACACCAAAAGTCCAGATGCCATGATGAACACTGGAGAGGTGACAGAGAAATGACAGTCAATAGGAGTGCACTGTTGTGCTCATTCACACTCACTCACTCACACTCATGTGGACATTTTCTGATGTGTTTGCGTATGTCCACTTGGTGGCAGTAGAAGCTCTGTCTCAAAAGGATTAACGTATTCTGGGATGTCGGCTCCGCGTGGAATTCTAGAGTAGTTCAAACCTGCAAATAAATTACCAATAGTCATTATAGTTTACAATTAGTTATCTGAGAGTTGAAAATGTGTTTATTTTATATACAGCGTTGCTTGAAATATGTGAACCCCTTGCGTAATTACAGATTTTTGAAGTTTTTACCATGAAATTTTTGTTCAAACTAAACCATTCTTAATGATCTGACATAACAGGTTTACATTTACAAATAGCATATGTTGGGCATGCGTGTAGAAGAAAAACCAAATTAAAAAGGAATTAGTGCAGGCACAAAAATAAGCGAATCCCAAGTTGCATTGTTAGGTAGAATCAGGTGGGTAAATGATTGGGTACCAGATATACCTAGAAGTGGAGGCCCTTCCAAATTATCCCCAAGAACCACAAGTAGACAAAAAAATCAGGAAAATTCCAACCCAAACATAACATCTAGAGAGTTGCAGACCTTTGCTTTATCTCAGGTAACTGTGCATGCTTCAACACAGAACAAAGTACACTGAATCGAAATGGCATTCATTGGAGGGTTATTAGGAAGATGCCTCAGCTGTCAAAAAAGAACCAAACTGCCCATCTTAACTTTGCTAGAGACCACCTGATTTCTGGAAGCCCATTCTCTCTTTCTGGTCGCAATCAAAAGCACTATGTTTGGCAATGACCCAACAATCCCAAAATAATCTTATTCAAGAATGGTGGTGGGAATGTCAAGATCTGGGGCTGTATTTCCTCCTCTGGACCTAGAAGATTCGACATCATGAAGGGAACAATGAATTCTGAGGTATACCAAGAGATTCTTGAACAGTCCGTCAGGCCATCTGTCAAGGAGCTAATACTGGGCAGAAAATGTTGATGTATATCAAAGTTTACTGAACAGTATTTTTTTGTAAATTGAGTTTTAACCCTTTAAAACCATTCTTGCATTATTTTTATGTGTAGTTCTCTTTCAACTGATGGGGATATGTAGGATAGACATAGCTAAAGATATGATATCCACCACAATGGATTCCAAGTCTGAAAGAGTTAAGCTTAAGTTTTTAGAATGCTGTTCCAAATGTTGCTTAAGTTCATTTTCATCTATATTTACCTTTTCCCCAGTCTTTTCAAATTAAACGGCATTAGAACGGCATCTGGTCTGACATTCTATCTAAACGATCTCCCATTCAGATTAGGGCTTCCTGACATTTATGTAAATCCCCTGTGTTGCGTCAAACATGGGAGTGGGTCTCTTATATTAGTAAACAATGCATTAATTACTAAATCTAATTAAAAATTACATATAGGTTATTGTCAATGGGGCTCTCTGATTATACAACTTATATACAAAGATCCCCGGTCGTACCTAGCTGGAAAAAGATTTCATTGTGGACCCAACTGAGTATGGAAAAGGGCATACACTATTCTACTGTACTGACATTAAAAAATACATTAAAGATGGAACTAAAAGATTTCTACAGCTGAAAACTTAACTTCTTTTCAGTGACTTGTTTTTTTAAAAACTCACATGAGAGGACGCTCATTTGGTTTCTGGGGCTCTTTGATCGAAGCACAACTGCAGTCTATATCAAAGAAGTGCTTTGCAATAGGTCGATATTATCTCCGAGACTGTAACTCGACTAATGGCTACCCTGCTATCAGGAATGACCCACAGCTGCTTGTAAGATGAGGGATTGAAAGGTTCCACATGTGCTCTCAATTTACTTTCTTAGGAGACGCTTTTATCCAAAGCGATTCACACAGCTTACCATTTCTACATTCATCAATTTAAATCGCCAGATATTTTACTGAAGCAATTCAGGTTAAGTACCTTGCCCAAGGACTGGGGTGGGACTTGAATCAGCAAATTGTTTACAAGAATGTCACCTTAACCACTACACTACCAGCTGCCCCAGCTGCTTACGCGTTATTGCAATCCTTAGAGACCTAGCACTCTTGTTGTCGTTACATTTTACATTTTCAACCTTCAAGTCAAAGCACATTTGTGAACAGTATATTCTGTGCAAAACCACGAGATCAACTTTTAGCATTAATACTAGCGCAGGCAGCGCTAGCAGTCTAGAAACATCGGACATGACCCAAAGAACATCCACCTACCCATTATATAACTTATTTATATATATATATAACTATTAATATTCATGTAAGGATGTTAGGCTTTATGTTGGGGGTGGGGCAAACCACACATCACAGCTCATTCCAGGGTAGCTACAAGGTTCTGAACATCATCTTCATCAATCTTCTTAATTCTTCAAATCTATAACGAAGGTTAAAACACAAGACACCAGAGAGACACTGAGGAATGAAAAACAGCACCAGGGTCCTTGGTTTGAATCTGGCTTGGTTCACTGCTTGCTGCAGAGTTTCCAGCAAGTTCTCCTCGTGATCCAGGTGCTGATACTAATAAGAAGGTAGCAAAAATGGATGAAGAGGTAAATCTTTCTATGCGTCGCTGGAAATAAATGGTCACAAATGATTTACAGTGATGAAAGCCTGTTTCAGAACACCTTACAACTCGAACAGCTCCCTGTACTAGATGGCTGGTTTGACCCCAACCTCAATTGCGGCTCTGTCTTGTCCTGATTTGGCAATTTTGTGACCTTTTCGTTCAAAGTCACCATCTTGCATCAGTCCTTTGTGTAAAAGAATGGAAAATAGGAGAACGTCTCAATGTTTTCTCGGCCTCTGGGCAACCGTACACAAGCAATCAACCACCTTGACAACACTCAAAGCAGTGCACAATCAGGGCATGAACCTGGATGCGACAGGGTGGACAATCGTCTCACAGCCGTCGACTACGCACTTGGACGAACAGCTGCTCCGTTTTCTGTTGTTTAGGGAGCTGTAATGCGCTCAAGTCAAACTAATTATTCACCTGAGTTTGACGATTTAATTGAATTATACACTTCAACTTCGCCAGGCACTTCTTGCTTTGTTGGCTGTTATCTGTCCATTGGAAATCATTTGCTGAGGTAATTGACTTGGGAATTAAGATAGGCTGACACTTTGCAGACAAGCGTAGGCAATTCTGTCTGTCCCTTCTGTCTCCTGAAACGCATAACTTTTTAATGGACGCATAAAATAAAGTGAGTGGTCGGGTTTAGGCACAGTTCCTCATTACACGTTTGGGAGTATTCACTCCGTCCTCTGTCACACATTTAACAGAGTGCGGTCAACTGCAAAACGCTGCCTTTGGGCCTGTGAGTTTTCAGACTGTGACCAAGGCACAGGATGATATGAATGATATATCCAAGACTTAATGGCATGGTATAACCAGTGAGTGGTCTGGATTGTTTACCTCTATAAATAATAGACAAGTGAAATATAATAGAATAACGCATTCTGCTTAAAATAGTAACTTGGTGTGCCGCCCTAATCATGTAAAAGCACAAAGACCAGGCTAAAAAGCCTGTGTTCATTTGGGAGGGCTTGTGGGCTCTCACACAATAACCAACAACCGGGAAATGGGTGACTGCAGCTCTTAAACTGAACAAAGAAGGGAGGTGTAGCGCTAATAAGTGCAGTTAGCGGCGTGGAAGTGCAGTTAAAATGCAATTATGGGGGGTTTGAATGGCTGTTTCACAATAGCCGTGGGGTGGTAAAATCAGTCAGCTTGCCACTGCTCTGCACTCTCCATTCAGCGTAGAACCGTAGCCAACGGATCTTCATACTCTAATCAAAAACTGCTAATCAGAGACAGCTATATACAACACACTGCACTTAATTTTAGCAAATTTATTGTAAAAAAGAGCCATGATGATGCTTTATAGGAAAGGAATTGGTATTTTATTTAAGTCCCATGAAAAGCTCACCCCTGGTTCTCAGGGCAATGTTGATGACCTTGTTTTGACATTGTAAATAGCGGGTGGGAGTAAAGTTTTCATGAACAGGATGGAAGAGCCGTCTAAGCAGCTCGTACTTATGAGCAGTGTATCGAGTTTTAGGATGGAACAGCTATCTAATCGGCTTGTACTTATGAACAGTGTATCGAGTTGATTTCGGTGTTGATTTCAGTGTATGAGACTGCATGACATTTTCAAAGCTTACTGGTCTTGCGAGCAACAGTTTCAGTTGAATTCTGTTTTTCGGAATGGGCCAGGGCGTCTACCAGCCGCACCTGAATGAGGCTGGGTCGAGGAGCCCCAGGAAGTAAGATGTGGCTCACCTTGTTTCAAATATCATCCAGGGCAGATTCAATTTACTCTACATTTTTCTATGTTCCTTTAGGTCATATTTTCTAATGGTTCCCACACACACACAGACACACACACACACACACACACACACGCACGCACACACACACATGCACGCACACACATACACACGCACGCACACACATACACGCACGCACACAAATACACACACACCTACAAATACACACACACCCACACAAAGATCACTCCTACCACCAAGATAAATTCTGCCATAACTGCAGCCAGGGAAGGTCAGCCTTTGACCTGATGTTGCACTTTGATAACACTCTTATCACTCTGCCCTAGGCTATGCTACATATTAACAGAATCAAAAGGCACAGTGTCATAAATGCACCCTCTGCATAAAACCGAAGAGAGCAGCCCCAGAGGAACTGTATCTATGGTTAGACCTCAGTTTTGTTCATGTTTTACAGCCTGTCCATGTATTTCAGTTTTTCTCTTTGGTTATTCTCACTGTTGTTCTTAATAACATGATTTAAAAAAATGATACTGATAATAAATTGATTTTGATTTAGTCCAACCATTTTATAGAGATTACGTCAGGTCGGAAAACATCTCCAGACAAATACATCAGTCCCGGGGCCTCTTCTGTAGCTGTCTTGGTAATAAATACAAGAACAGCAGCAATCTGATACGGACGATAGTGAATTACTTGTTGCTAAAACTCATTTCTCTCCACAACGCTCCTTGAGTATGGCGTCATCTCTCATTTGAGAAGGCCCATGAATCCATGCCCTTTATCTTTCGTTTTGGAACTAACAAGGGAACTGGATGAGGAAACGGCACAGACCGCATCACAACATGCCGGGGATGCCAGAGGGTAGAAGCAAGTATTTAGAAACGGCCCTATTTCTTTTAGCAATTGACTCAGTGCCCGCGGTTCCAACAGCTAGGCACTGAAATACATAGCACTGAGGAAAGCAAGCAAAAGGTGGGATTCTAGAAGAGTTAGTGAATATCCTTTTCCTGATCCGCCATCCCTTGTATGTGAGATGTGTGTCAGGCAGCATGTTTCCTCAGCAAATAAGCAGTGCAGCTCTCAGCAGATCAAGATCAAGGTCGAGACTACAACCGTTGTTCCTCAGAGTGGACCAGGCCATGGCCAAGGAACAGAGTGACTGCTGCGAACACGGAAGGTATAAGCATCTGACTAAGTAAATAAACCCTATGGGATGCTACCCATGGAGTTTAATTTATTAACTGGTATAGCATTAATGAGACACTTATGCAAGAGACAGAGCCTTATCACAAGCAATCTAATTCGACTGGCAGACTAGAAAAGCCCAGCCCCAAATAAAATTCTATATATATTGCTACATCCCACAATTACAACCAAGCAATAGGGGTCTGGTCATCATGCAATTTCCCCACGTATTGTGAGTGGGCTTAATGAGAACATATCCTGAGGTTTTAGGAGTCGTTCATTAAAAAGCCAAGACTTCTGGTCTGGTTCAAACTTTATTACCTTGAAAAACTATAATAATTCAGTTAGTGCCCAGGAAAGTTGCCCGCTTGATTGAATTAGTGATTGATGCTCCCACATTTGTCCCAGGCCAGGTCCAGGTTTCTTGGCTGGTGCAGTTTATCTAGGCTATTGCTTTGGCAGTTTGGATTTTGGAGCTACAAGTCACTCTGACTCACTGTGACTATCTATATCTTCTCCTCCTGGCCCTGTATCCTTTGTGCATTAACTCAGTTTGAGGGATTCAGCCAGGGGTTGTACACAGGTGCTATTTGCAGACTTGTCTTATTACAGCCTGATGTGTGACAGTCGCCGAACAAAGAAAAGGTCTTAACTATCAACAGGGAATCCCCTCCAGAGTCCTGGGATTCTGTGTTGACATTCAAGAAACGTCAGGCAAAAGAAAATGACATTTGAATACAATGATAAAAGCCCCCCTGTTTCTCGTCTGTCCCACAAGCCGGTTGTTGACAGCTCTTTCCGCTAGTAATACACGCACACAGGGGACACGGCAAGGAATAACTTTATCGCTCTCAGATATCAATGGGTCACCTTGAATAGCCATAGGTGTCAACGGAAATGAGAACAGTGCCCAAAACCGGCAGTTTTGTCAGATCTCATTAGCCTTTTCACGTTCGGTCACATATCGGTACTTTTCTCACCTGGCTGGATGCTTATGTTGCACTAACTGAATATCAAGGGCAACACCATCTCCTTGACATTTGAAAAAACTGAAATCACATTTGCTTTATTCCATTACCTGCTTGGTGGCTGTTCTTCTGCCAATGCTCCAGCAAAGGGAAATAATTAATCTCCATTTGCCAACAGAAGACTGATTTGTTTTTCTTGTTAGTCAGTGATGAAACACGGTGACACAAAACATATGCTGTGGGCACCTTAAATACTGACAAATATTGTTTAATTTCAGTCACAGCTTCATGGTAATTCATCATTCATTTAAAGATTAAGGTATATCTACTCCCCCCCCCCCCAACATTAATTTAAGAGTGTTGTGCATCTAATAGGAACAGTTGGTTTGACTCTACCCAAGGAATTATCCACGGTATTTCACTGTCCATTTTAGAAACCTATAACCCCTCAGTAACCATTAAGTAGTAATTATAGATGTTCGAGAACTGGGTGTTTGGATAAGATAAGACGACGGCTATTCTTCAGACCCAGGGAGATATCCAATATTAATTGTCTTTTGCAGCCGTAAACCTGAATAGGGAGCCCATATGAACGCGAGGCAGGGAAGGCCCTTTAAGTTTCCCGGCCTCCTCTGTTAATCTTTTATCCCATGAGCACAGGATGTCATTCCATTTCCACTTCAGGCTGACAAAGCGATGCCTGATAAACTGCTAACCCAGCACACCTTCAAGCTGCTACTCTTCTGGCACTCCTCTGCCAC
>JAOVYW010000084.1:4671869-4691611 GCA_025775045.1 Hiodon tergisus | reverse complement strand
GTTCCTCTAGAACCATAGTAATTAATAACTAACTGTTATCTCCAACGCCAAGTCAACACCCTTTGTTGAGAAAAAAAACTTTAGCATCAATAGATTATTATTGCATTTTAAAACACTGAAACACAAAATCTTATTTTGACATTGGTCTCCACCTACAAATCATTTTTGTATCCAATTCCTGGATAAAACCCCCCACCCATCACGCAGAACAAAATTTCAATGGGAGAGAATTGGTCAGGGGTCAGAATACTTTTCCAAGGCACTGTATATAAAAGTAAAGTTTCTTATAATTGTTCCGTGGATGGACCGTGGATGGGTAATGAAAGTTTTGCATCGAAGCATGGCTCAGTAACTGATCTGACTAAAGCTCAGTGTTTTTACATGTCAAGTACATTTCCCACATTCCTTGTGTTCCTTGACGCCCATGGGCATCAGTTTCAAACCCGGGAGAAGAGGAGAACAAATCTGCCCATACTAAACAGATCATCACAAAGAATGTAGAGAAACACGTAAAGCAAACCCAAACAAGCTGTACACATTGGGTTCTTCAGCCATCACAACATGAACACCCTTGGGTATGTCAAAGAAAAGGCCAGGTTTTTCTGGTAATTTTTTTTAAATTATTGGGCGTTCTGAAGACTGATGATTAGTGTTGGGGTTGGCATGATGTGTTGATCTGGTGCCTTCGATCAAACAGAGTCATTGTGCAAGTGTGAGAGTATGTTAGGTTAAACTGCGTACAGTCTTTCTTCAGTCATGTAAGCCGGAAATACTGCTGAACGTGCACTGCACTGACTAGATAATGTGACGCAATGTGCAAGATAATGAAACTAGCTGCATCTACAGCTCTGTCCCATTGAACAGAGAAATACACAACCACAAACCAGGCCAGTATAAAAACTGGGAACTGAAGTAACAAAGATTCCATCTGGAATTTTACTTTATAAATATCACAGGGAAAATGCTTTACTTTGGCAAGCTGACTGTAATGTAAACTGTATAAGTATTTATGGGAAAGGCTAGTTCCGTGGCTGTGTCTTTCTGTTCTTATTTACATAAATAAAACCGGTTTGGATTTTTGTATTCAGCATATGATCTGATCCTAGGTGGGTTATTTGCTCTCCCCTATTATAGCTAACTCAGTGTTTGTACAATTTCATTGTATTGTTGCGTGGAGAATGGTATTACCACTACCACCGATAGGGATAGCAATGCAAAAGCTGCATCATAGAACTCCCCGTAGCCGTCAAACAAACCCATTTTCAATTTCAGCCGTAGTTTCTATCACCAGCCAACAGTTAGAAATCGTTCGAAGAAATATGGCACCATTGTGTTGAAGCGACTGCATTCAAAGTTAAGAAAAAGAAAACTGTTGAACTTCACCTACACTTTGAGGCTGAGAACAGAACTTCTATCTTCCAGATAAATCACAAGGTTGACTGTAACCGATTACAACAGATGAATCAGATTTGTCAAGGTGAGCAATGCCTGTACGATGGCAGAAGGCAGTGCATTATTTAGAGGGCAACACATTTTTTTCCCCAAAGAACACAGCAGTCTCTGAGCCATGTAACTTCACCAAATCTCAGTGACCTGAAAAGAAATAAATGTTCTATTCATCACATGTCACTCCCAGTTGTCTTCACAATGGCTCATCTGCAGTAATGTGAAGAAAACCCTAAACGAAATACAGATGCCACAAGGGAGGGTAGAGACAGGAGCATCAAGCTGACAAGCAGACCTTAAAGGAGGACGCATAATATGCAGTGTTATAGTGCCCGTTTATTTTGTGCCAGTTAGCACCTACAGAGGTCAACAACAAATACATAATTATTCCAGTCCAGACTCACTGCTCTGCTCATAGGCCTCCTGGGGGCAAGAGGGTTACAACGGAAATCTACACATCTAACAAATGAGAGAGAGAGAGAGAGAGAGAGAGAGAGAGAGAGAGAAGCTCTGAACCCAGGCTCGGCTGCAGAAGAGCCATGATCCAACCCGTCAACCCAGAGGTCCTTTTAGGCCAGAAGGAAGCATTGGTGGCCTGGGCTGTGTGGAAGAAACGGCACCATGGAGTACTTTGCCAAATGACCACCCCCAGTGGCTTAGCCTCTACAGGACCAACATTAGTAAACACTTAGCTGGATTCCTTGGAAAGAGCAGGCAGCCTGCACCCCTATTAGCACCAACCAGGGGTAATTATGCTGGCTAAGATTGTTTGAGAGAGTGCCCGGTCAGGCCCCCTCCACAGACAGTGTTGGCCACAGGGCGGTGACAAAGGACAAGAGCACATTTGTACCTTGCCCCGAGAAGGCCTTCTCTAATGCCCATCAGTGTCAGTGGGGCGAGAGAGAGAGAGAGAGAGAGAGAGAGAGAGCGAGAGAGGGGATGGGGAGGAGAGAAAGATGGATGTCAAATGGATCCTTGTCAGTCAAAACTAGCCACAAGGATGAGCTGAACCTTAGATTCCAGAAATAATCATTCTCTAAGGCAGTAGCAAAAGCAAAAACAAAAGCTGTCAAAAACACAACAAAATAAAAAAGCCTAATGCTTATTTGGAATGGTTTACTGACTGATAAATAAATATTGCAAGGAAAGCAGCTCGATGCGCTTTTAAACATAACTGGATTTTTAACATGGGAGATATTCATGTTCAATAATGATAAAAAAGGCATTGATATTTTATCTCCAAACAAAAATCTCTCTTGCCCACTGAAGCCAACTGAACCACCCAACACCACCACATTTTAAGCCCAAGTCTCTAAGAGCCACTTTGTACACAGGCTTTAGTTCCTCTATAGTAATTTACCCCAACCTCACTACTCTTGGTTGGGAAAACACACAGAACTTTTCTTGCTAGGAGCCAATTTAATAAGATCTTAATAAACGCTTCAGGACCTTGGTTGAAGACCTTGGGCCAAAAGCAACAAGGACATGACTGCAAGAACACAGCCTGGCTCCAAACCAAGTTCTGAAAAACCCCCTTACCTAAAGCTTTTCACCAGCGTGAATTCGTGGCTCCTCCCCCTCCCCGACGACACCCAAACAGGAACCAAAGCCCCCTCCTGTCACAAGGGCTCCAACGACACCCAAACAGGAACCAAAGCCCTCTCGTGTCACAAGGGCTCCGACGACACCCATATAGGAACCAAAGCCCCCTCGTGTCACAAAGGCTCCGACTGTCTGCTCACCCCCATGTTCGGATCCTACAGTCAAGTTCATTTTCCTTCCTCAGAAAAAGATAGGCTTTTGATCTATCTGTTTCTTTCACTAAATTTCACTATTTAAATGTTTATGGACACTGTAAGCATTTCTCCAGAATTTTGCACTATCCCGGGTCGCCCAGAATTCCACCTGAATGGAATTGATGGATGGGTTTTGTATGCCACGACAGTGGCTCTATTGCTGGTTCCAACCAAAACATTTGGTTGTACACTCAAGAATTCTTTGCCATTGTTTATTCTAGTCGCGTCATGTTCTCGCAAGCACTCAGTGATCAATGCCAACAAAAATACGTATAACTTCCTTTCCTTAATATTGGCCATGAGAATGACTGTGACTTCTATCTACAGTGTGTCGAGAGATAAAGCATTAACGTGTAACTTAAACACCAGAGCTGATGGGAAATGACCAAAGCAAGACTTTTTCACTGAGTGATCAACTATTTCATTGACCTTGTATGACCTTTGTGCTTCTCAAACAACTAGCCATTTTTCAAACAACCTGGCAAGTGGCAAAACATAATCTGACAAGTCTTCAGTCTCAGTATCACAGTAACAGCACCATTCAATGAAAACGGCTACTGAACCGCAAAAAAATAATTGATAAAGTTTCTAGAGTGATAATTATTGCTATTGTGGCAACCCCGGGTCTTACGGATGGCAGATGCGGCAGAAGCCGCTCCCCCCTCAAGCACGGAGGCAGGCTCTTGAGCGACAGTACGTTCCCTGCACAGCAATCACCGGCACAGCTGAAACGCATCGGCTGATTGGGGAGGGAAAGAATAAAAGCCGGTAGACACAAGGAGAAGAGGTCGGCACCAGGGAAGCTACAGGTGAGAGCAAAGCTAAGGTAGCGAATGCCGATCGGCCGAGGACGAAACTCTTACGACTAATTGCTACGATTTCATGCCTCGAGGAGGAAGTTCCGTTGTTCTTTGCTTTTTGCCCCGATCCGGGAGGACTTAATTTAGTATTTTTCCGTGGCTTTAAACCGGGAGGATTCTTTTTGTTGCGTTTTACGGCACGAGGGTGCCGAATAAAGAAGCGGACTCGAATTACGAGTGGTCTCGGTCATTTCCAGTGTGCATTCCTCTCTCTCTGTTGCGTGTGGGGCAGCAAGTACGCCCCGTGGTTGTCACACTATTATGTTCGTGTTTGAATAATTCTTAAATTTTGATTAATGTTTTTATCCAGCAGAGAAATAAATTGTTGACCTAAAATGCAATTAATAATGTAAAAGTCTCTAAGACAAGATAAGGAGAGAGGAGGTTCTCATGAATTCTTGTCAATCTTGGTAAACAAAAGTTCTTTATCTTGAAGAAATGCTGCAAGATACAACAGACATTGTTGTGGTAACAAAGAGACGGATGTCATCTGGAACTTAACATGTGGCAAGCAGCTCCGTAACACCCAACATTTAGGGGGTGAGTTTGATAATGAGCCCAGACATAACAGAGGAACTCGTTTGTAATGTTCTTACGAGGCACCCAACATGATAGCATTGATAATGAAGTGCGTCTCTGCTGAAATGATCCCAGTGTAAAGGACACGGCCCTACAGGACGCCACCTGAAATATCCATCCGGCTAGTTTCAGCCTGCCAAAAGGCCCAGTGGGAAAAGGTACTTACCCGAATGCTGATTGAAACATGTAATCTTGATTTCGAAGGCTAGAATCTGGGTCGTGATATTCGCTGATTGTGACTAGGAAAACACGGAATCGGCAGGGCTTCTCTTAGCTCATCAAAAATCAGTGTCTCCTTACATCAGCGCGGAACCTCTCGTGCGAGCTAAATACCCCACAGCATTTAAAATGAAGGGTGGCGTGAAAGCCATTGGATCGGAGGAGACCATTCACATAACCTTTTCACCCTCCCTGTGTGTCGATATGTAGCGGACCCGCCGAGATCAGTCACAAATTCCGAATTGGGGAGAAACTATTTACATAAAATATCAAAATAATAATACATTTTCCTACACGCTACATGCAGACCCCCGATTTTACCGCAATTTTGCAACAAATATGTTTCAGGAAAAGCACATTTTTTTTGGTGTACTCTTAGTAACTGTGTTTTTTTTAACTAACAAACTCGATCACAATCTTTAAATTAAGATTAATTTGATCTGGGCGCCACCTTTCCCTTGACAATATTACCATTACACTTCAAAGAGTTTACATTGAATTTAGACAATTATCTCCAATATCCTTTCACCCACATTTTTGGCTAATTCAGTGATGTCTCTGTCTTGATTCAGCCTAAGTATGAGAGTGATTAAGTCCTCCCACTGAGGTTTATTTCACAACGCACAGCTCATCATGGAGTTTCACTTACGTATTGTACGATAATGACTCACAAATAAAGAAATACCACACACAGACACATTATGATGTTACGATACAACACAAGGGAGGCAGACTTGTGTCATCAGTACTCTCCAGGGGGTGGTCTCACAACCCATATCAGTCAATTAATTTGACCACAAATATTTACCATGTTTTTAGTCTCTAGTCTCTGTGCCATGAGGAGCATCTGAGCAGTCTGTCCTCCCACAAGACATTTGTCACACAACGACAGACATATTCGAAAAAACTATTCACTCACAGCCACTGAGAAAGCATCACCCACAACACAAAAAATAAACTGCTTCTGAAAACAGGCCACCTATCCTGTGGAAGATTCAATGCATCATACGCATGTTTAATCTGCTTTGTTTAATCAACGTACCTCTTCTTTTATGAGCAAGACTAACATCTGCTTGTCTGTGTTTTGAACGAGCTGCTCCAGGATGTGATGTCGGAAAGTTATCTGTTTTATTGCGTTAATAAAACAGTACAAAATAGGCCAGAAACAGAATCCCGGAGACCAATATTTGATTACTATAAATTAATATCAAAACAATCGGCCCATAACAGAAAAAATAACATCCACTCTTATAAACATTCAATAATGTACACCATATTTTGATTATTTTCATGGTAAACCCTCCGTGACTGCAGCATAATAAAAAGAGGGCGAGAAAAACAAAAACGTCCAATAAAGTAGACCTCATATAGTGGGCTATTGTTGATTCTTTTATAAGACATGCTATTACTTCGAAGGTCATTCCACCACTGGCCACTGTCAAAACAGGGCCGAAGCCCCCGGGATTCGTTGAGGGAGTATTTACAGGAAGCTTGTGTGACAGACTAAACCACAACTGCAGAAAATTCTCCCGTAAAGGACCAACGATGTCAAACGCTTTCCACGAATGAGGCAGTAACAGCGCCGGGAGCAAAGCCAAGGAAGGGCGTAAGTGGGCGGCGTAAGTGTGAGCACACGGCACAGCCATCCGCAGTGCCTCTCCCGGCTTCCATGCGAAAAGGCTCTCCTGTCAGTCGAGGGGAAAAAGGATGAGGCTTTCCAGCACTACACCTCCAAGAAGGCCACCAAGGACATGAGTCATTTCGACCAATCAATCTACTACAGGCTGGGTAACGACATAAAAACAGGAAGCAGAAGGCTTACTAGGTGAACCGAAGGATCAAAGGAGAACCAGAGTTTTGGTTTTTTTTAAATACTTTTTTTTACATTGTCTTCTGTTCTGATACGTAATGGCTACAAAGCTTTTTCTATTCATTATTGTATCTAACACCTCAACCTCATGGATCATTTGATGCCTGCATCGGCAAAACTACAAAGGTCATTCCCAGCTCTACAGCAAGTGCTGGGCAAGACACCTAGGGGACAGTTTCCCACAAATTGTGGAAGAAAAGGTCTGAAATTATTTTACCTGAAACACCCTTCGTCCGCTTGGTGACGACAGACAGGTCACAGAACGCTGATCCACTAGGTCCAGGGCCTGCAGGGCCGAGGAACCAAACACAAACTTCAATCTGCCCGACAAAGATACAAAAAACCAGAACTTAACCAAAAACAGCAGCATTCAACGCAAGGATAAAAGTGACATGGACAGAAAGGCAGAAGAATCATCTTATTGGAAAGTATGTTTAGAAGTAGAACACACACATTTACCAGACAACTTAAAATTAGGGGGAGGATGACCTAAATCTCACAGTCCTCCCCACACAGGAGGTAACTGACCATGTGTGAGGAAATCCCAGCTTTGCCCTGTGGCTGGCAACAGGAAATTCCCCCATAAAATGTGAGGCAATCTGTGCCCACACCCGCCGAGTAGAACGTTTTCCAATGAAACCACACGGTCTGCGGTGGCAAACAACGTCTTTGTCATCCTCTGCATCCAGACAAGCACAAATTCAACAGGAAGTCACAACCGCTTTTAAACAGCTATTGCCGTTTAAATTTTAAAACAGCTACTCTTTTTTGTGAACTGTATGAAATGTACAATATATGGATTTGGAACTTAGCACTCAATGAAGAAAAGGTACAAAAATAAATAAACTATAGTTAGACTACAATAAAATAAATCGTCAGTAATTTGATGTTCAATTAAATATTACAGATTATGCCACCCTTGGTCCTGGTGACAAGGCATCGGAGACTTCATGCCAGGCGTTGGTAACCAGGCATCGGAGACTTCATGCCACCCTGGCGGTTGACGTATGATACCACTGTCTACCCAGGCAAACACTTTACGATACCAGTAGGGGTGTTTATGTAGGATGCCCAAAGGGTGGAATTGAGATGTTGCTGCCATCAGGCCCAGAAGTCTCTGGAAAGTCAGTACTGGGAGAACTTGACCGAGTTGGAAAAGCTGTAGGCAAGCTACAATCCGACAGGGTAGATAGCATGAACCGGACATCCACCTTCAGATCCAGGTAATATCCTAGCAGAGCTGGTTCTAAGCCGATCCTCACAAGGTTCAGTTTCAGGCCCAGCTTGGAACGATAACCAGTAACAAGTTGCATGTGCTACCACTTAAATCACGCCAGGGCCACTCGTCCTCACTAATAGGGTGATTCCTAACAATCTGGATCTCTAGCCCCGAATACCTGTTGACCAGAGGATCCAAAACCTACATCTGAACCATGCCTTGGAACGGAGGCGGTCCATAGGCAATCTGGAAACTACCGGGTGTGCACTGTGGCAAGCACCCATGGTCCCATGTTCTTGGGGTTAGGGACCACCCGGGACCACCCGTCCTTGTGAGACAGAGCTAACCTCCCTCGGTTGGGGAAAAACAGGGGTCGAGGCCACTGCTTAAGTCGGCGAAGGCCTTGGTGGACTCCTGCACCTCAAACGATCATTCGCTACGTCGGGGAGGGCTGTCTTGTCGGCGTACGACAGCCTGACTTGTGAAACCCACACCTGATAGCCACAAGAGTGGCCATGTTCCTGCCCGTCGCTTGGCTAATAAGCTTAGACAACTTAAGCTAGAGCTCAACATGGGTAGTCAGCAGCCAGTACTTATAAGCCCCCAGAACAGTGCTTTCTCAGCCTCAGCGGAGTAAGCCATCTTAAGAAAGATCTCTGTCACCTGTCATTATTGTAAAAATCAGCGCGGATAGGTGGAGCATCAGCAGCCACAACAGGCTGTTCGTCAATGATGTAGAAGATCTCTCCTGAGGCGCATACGGCCTCCAGGACTTCTCATGACTCTCAAATTTTTCTGAGGCAGCAATCAAGAAAGTCACTGCGCTGATCAAACCGTGAGCGAGCTACACAAGGAGCAAGCTGGGTACTGGGGACGGAGGGAAGTAGCGCGTCAGCCTCTAAAGCTCAGCTCTGTATGTCTTAAGGAAAGAGAGAAAAGACATCTCACTCTATTTGCTTTCTTAGGATTTATGATGGACAATGTCAGACATGCTCTCGCAAGATACAGCTCAGAGGGTTCTTAAAGGGGAATAACCCATTAGTAATAGGTTCACATTTAAAATGGAAATATACTCACGCCAACAGAAGGTCATCTGGAACTGGAAGGAATTAAAGAAGGTATACGTTAATTTCTACATATGAATTAAATATTAAATATAGTGAATAACTGGTGGAATATTATATAGATACATTGTACATAACATTAAATATAAAATGATACAAAAATCACAGACAAACAGTTTTTTCTCAAAACATCCTCTTCAGCTTAGAGGATAAAGTGCTATTAAGTGTTATTCAAAAGGTTCTTAACTGATATTTATAACAGTGTTCATTCGAAAGTACTAAGTCGGAATATCAATTCCTTTTCCTTACATGTTACATTTGTTCCATTGCAATAGACTAATTAGGCTAATATTGCAAATGTTGATCTCAGCGATAGTACGACCACCACTATTAAAATGTTTGGCAACAGGGAACTCAAAATCCTTGAGGCAGGTACTTCTGACGCCCTCCCTAACACCATATGGTTTTATAACTAAACTTTTAGAAGATAAATAACAAGGTAAATAACTAATTTAGATATGCACAATGAACATAGATGAAACCAGTACAGATGATTTGGAGCCTATGATTTCAGCACTCTGAATTAGGAATTACCACATATTGTCAGACTGCAAGGGCAGGAACCTTTCAAGATTATAAAATAGACAATTGCGCTTCAGACTAGATGTGCCTTGACATTTCACGTTGTGATAAAAGATGTTTAAAAATAGGGGCAGTGGACAATTTTTAAGTTCTTTTTGCACAATGTTTTGCACTTAGTCTTATTAGTGAGGAACGATGTAGGTTAGGACATGAGGACTTCCTTTCTGTCAATTGTAGAAACTCTGGAGACGGCATTGTCGGCGACAACTTCTTGAGAATCTTCATGTGGGACTTTCTCAAAATAGACACACATTTCCATACTTAACAAAGACATTATCATCACTACAAATGCATCTGATATTAAAATAAATTTTAAAATAAACTATTCAATGAGCATCTTGTTAAAGACATAATCAATTATATACTGGGGGAAACAAAAGGCATCCATATTTTTGGAGCACCTCATACGTATCTATATCAAGGGTTTCTGATACCCTGAATTATTATAGGCTGTAAAGTTCTTATTAGTCTGCCACGATTACTCACTTTGTGATGACTCTTGGTAGACCTTCTTTATGTCCTTTAAAAGTTCTTCAGCCACCTCTGGCAAGGATGACGACATTGCCACACCCTGCATATGAGGGTGCAAAATGTTAACAAGCCACTTTGGGCAACATAACCTCATGGAAACCTAATTCTTCATGTGTCACTGAATATCCGAGTAAATAAGCTCCCATAACAGTCTACAGGCCATTAAACATTATTTTCCTGTAGCAAAATAAATAATTTTGTAAAGTAAACAAAAAGGTAATAAAAAGCCATCATCAAAAGAAACAAACTAAATACCAGGTATCCCAACTAACTGAAGTGACTTTCTCAACTTATAAATCCGGATGCATCGACTATCGGATCTTTATCGGGGACTGGACAAAATCAGATTGTATAACAACATTCTAGGAGGAGAACCTACGTCCAGAATCTGCTCCAGTAATAGCATTCTTGCTAGATAAAGTTTTAACACTTATCCATTGCTTACTCTTGCTGTGTCACCCCTTTGTACCAATTTGCGTTTTGGTCATTTACATGGTCTCGGTAAGACCGATACGTTTAATTAACTGTTAACATCCAGTACCGTGTAAATTGTATCTTTATTTTATATATATTTTTGATATAATTTAATTAATTCCATTGGGAATATTAATTTAATGGAAAATATTTTGTAAAAATATCCTACCAATGCTTTAAGAAAAAACAAAACGGAAATAGTGAACATGTAAATTATATAGCTTGCGCACTTGTATCACATACGGTTGGCAGTTGTTATATTTGATAACTTCGCAATAACCATAGCGTGAGCCTAATAAGTTTTAGGGTTATAAACACTACCAGCTATTTCATCCCCCTCGTACTACTTACCAAAATATGTTTCCCGCGTCGCATATGTAGGAAATACGCAAGAAACTACCGCAAGGAACTCTAGTACTTGTAGTCCTTAATTAAACGAGCGGTTTTCGGAAATATTTACAGCCGCTACAGGACCAAATAAAAAGAGGCGAAATCTCTTTCGTTACATATACCGGCTGCTCGACAAATAAGCCACGCTAAACATTTTGTGCTCAAAATTCCCCAGTAGATATCCCATCTATTAATCAAACATATCTATCAATGTCTATCCTGCAATATTAACATTAAAATACACCAGTGTTGCAGTTAACGGACAGAACCGTTTCTATAAACTACAACCAGCATGCTATCTATTTTGATATTTAGAGCTTCGGTTAAAAGCTTAATGTTTGCTGCCCTCTCCTGGTAATTATTGCACTGTGCTAAAGCTGTGGCTTCACCAGTCAACAGGCTAGTCGTCCCGGATGGTACACTGTTTTCTTAATCCCCCCAAAATACATTGATCTCATTCATTTGAACACCAAACCTTTTTTGAATAATAGCTCCAACTGCTCTAGCTGAGTTTGAATTGCCTTTCTTAACGTCTAGTTTGGCTGACTTAAAGTGCCTGATAGAGCATGCTGCAGGTAGCACCTTACACAATAGCACCTGTCTGACCTGAATCAGGACATTGCCTTGAATTGGCTAGGGGCCCTCTACTAGCAGAATGGGAGGGACATTAACATGGTCACCATACCCTACATTTTTGGAGAAGGTGGAACCATGATAGTAGAACCTTTGAGACCAGAAGTTCAACTGGCGGTTTCAGCGTCTGACTTCTACAATGAACAATAAAAAATAAAAAAAAGACTTGAAATCTAATTGGAGCTAAATTCCATTATTTTCAGGCTACGCGCCTGAAAGTACTTACTACTCGCAAAAGTGTGATCTGTGATCTATTTTCACTTTAATATAGTAATTGCAAGTTCAAATTCAGATCCCATAATTTTCCAAAGGCAGCGCACAATTGGCCGAGCACCATCTGGGTGGGAAAACGCAGGACGCGTCTCTCCTCCATTTGTAGCCTGCAGAGTGAAAGTTAAATGGCATTGGATGTAACATACAAAACATCCAAAGTCACACGAATGTGGATTCAGTAGAACAGGTTTAATTATAGTTTAACAGATTATCCCTCCTAGCATTCTTTAATTATAATTCATTCATCGTAGCCGCTTATCAAATTTAGGGTTGCAGTGCACCAGAGCCTAACATACATGGGTTTCCTGTATATAATGAACATCAAAAACAAAAAACTCTTGCCATGCTGTATTGGTTACCACAATGAGAAAGAATAAAAACAAGTAAATACGGACTTCACACCACTTTGAACCAAAAAAAAGAAATAAAAAATAAAAGTTAAAATATAATTTACAAAAGTGAAAGAATGTGAAGAGGAAATCTGTTAATTCAATCTCAAACATTGAAAGAATATTCATCCCTTCATACGTTCATATGTCAGATCATAATATCAAGACACCCACACAATACATACATTGTACAATATTTCATACAGGAAACGTATCCTTAGAAAATTGCAACGGCCTGTCATTAAACAAACTTACCTTATATTTTCTACTAAAGGGAACTCAAAATTTTCTTTAAATTCAATTCCCATTAAATGAAAATACGATTAAAAATAAAGCCTGAAACTAGGTCTCTACCAGCACCTTCTTAATTCAATGTTTTTAAAGAGAGTGAACCCAACCTAGAAAGTTCTGATCAAATATACCACGATCATGACGATTCATACTCACACTTTGCATTTACTTGCCTACAGGCACTTAATCAACATTTTATTAAATTAAAAAACACCAATATGCAATAAAGATTGAATTTCTTCTGAACAGTTATAACTTGCTATCTTTACAACAAATCGGATACAACACAAAAGAAAAAATAACGATGCCCTCAGAGAAATGGAGATCTAATCCACTTTATTTATTGGTCTGAACTCTCAATCGACTACTTAAGAGACGTTGTGCGATACAAACATTGCATTTTAATATCATGGGATACAGGGTTTTTCAAGTCTCAAATTTAACAGACAGACAAAAAGTTACCACTGCAAAATATTCGACAGATGAAGCGCAGGATCAATGCACTGATAATTCTCTGTTTAAGATTCAAGTGTTGTAAACTTTTTTTCTGTTGATGTTGTAAACACTCGACGTCCCATCAAAAAGAGGATGAAAGACATTGATGCCAGAAAAATGAAATACAGAACATCAGCTCTGGGAGTTTCCAATCAGACAATTAAAGAATGAATGTCGAAGTAGAGTTCAGAGTAGACTTGTCTGTTAGTCAGCAAAGCAAAAGCGAAAAAAGTATAGTATGCTTTAGACATCCTAAGAGGCTGGTCATAAACTTTATCGCTGACCTTTAATACAAATTTAATACAAAGTACAATTCAGATGACGACAAAAAGCTGAGCTTGAGTTTAGCCCATTTGGAGAGAGGTGGTGGAAGTGCATTTGACAGCCACTACAGCAAAGCAGCCACTCCACCACATTCGACTGTACCATTTACAAAGTTAAACTGCAGCGCTTCCGTGATATCTGTCCTTGTTTGTGAACTCAGAGAATGCTTGGAAGTTGGCTAATGAGCCACCTCACTGTTTGTTTGTCACAACCAAAAACGATAAACCGGTAATAAGAACTGACGGGAGTATGCAGGTTTTCAAAAAAACTGAAGAATGTCGATCAAAACACACAAGCATAAATTCTGTGTCGGCTCAAATAACTTACAGAACAGGTAGTATGACTATTTCTTTCAAGAC
Source organism: Hiodon tergisus (assembly GCA_025775045.1). Taxonomy (NCBI): domain Eukaryota; kingdom Metazoa; phylum Chordata; class Actinopteri; order Hiodontiformes; family Hiodontidae; genus Hiodon; species Hiodon tergisus. Next base: position 4,677,757 of record JAOVYW010000084.1, on the reverse strand, counting down.
AAATGTTACAATGCTAAAAGTGCAACAATGGTGCAAAATCTTTTGTTTGGTTGGTTGGTTTTTGCCATTTTTGGAGAGTCAAATACACTGAAATTCTGATTTATGCCAGGACAGTTTCAAAGACATGAGAAAAAGAACACAAGAAAATATTTCAGAGAAACAAAGTCTAAGCTGCCCTTTTCCAGCCAGGTGACAAACGTGACTGCTCTCAACAGGAAATGGTTATACGTGCGTTCGGTTCAACCATGACGGACAACACTCCAACAAAAAGGTGGGAACATTCTACACCAGTTAGAAGCGGACCCCCAGAGCTTCAGTTTTGCCCGTAACCTCGGCTGATGGCCGCTTATTCTCACACCTGGGTTACATTACAACCTAGTTCACCTTGGGCTTCCATAATGGGGAAAAGAAGACATAATAAATTAAAAATCAACTATCCAGCTTATTCATTTTCATCATCTATATGGTTTAACAACAGTGTTCAAAACATTGCGGTAATCCCCGAAAAATTAAAAGGAAGATTTTTTTTCTCTCTCTATAAACTTGGGCAGTAACCTCTGGCTCCCTCAAAAAAAAAAGTGTACCCATGCATCATTTCCACAGTGCTGCAAAGGAATTCTGTCAATAGAGATTAAACGTATTTGAATTCTCATTGGGTAACATCCACAATGCGGCAGGCAGGGTGCAGGGGAACAGAGGTCTGTATTTCTGTACCCTTTTCCACACCGAGCACAAACGTGGTTCACTTCCGTGTCTCAGCACCTTTACTCAACTGTGGAATCACTGGCGAAATACAGATCCCCCAAACAAACAGAGAACGGATCCAATTAAAAAGTGACGTTAAAACAAAAATGTCAAATAAAAGGGGAAAAAAACACTGCAAAAAAATTGCTCTCTATTTACATACAACAATTTTAAAGACAAAGGAATCTCTTTACAAACAAAAATTGAAGAAATAGTCTTATGTTTCTTTACATCTGAAGTTCTTCATTTTGTATTTATTTTTATATATAGGCTTTTCGTCAACAGGCTACATGTTAAAGTTTCTGGATACAGTCTATCCTGAAGATTCAGCCTGTCGTCTTTTAGCGGCTCCCGCCTTTCGTGCCACTGACCACAGCCAACCGCTGCCGTGCCTGTACCCAAAAGAAGGCTGTCGTGGCGCTCGCAGGAGCGCTGGTGGGGGGAAAAGCCTGGCCCAGGCCGGGCCTCCGTCTGGCCCAGCAGGACTCCCTCGTCAAAGGGGGTGGATGGGGTGGGGGGGTTCAGTCATCGCTGTCCGACAGGGTCTCGTATTGCTCCGAGAGCAGGGGCTCGCGCTCCCACACGCGGCTCTGGGGAACAGAGCCCGCCTGCTGGGCCTGGAGGGAGGGTGATGCTCCAGCCATGGAGGAGGGTGGTGTGCTGCTCAGCATACGCATGGTCAGGGGGTTGTAGGGGAACTGCATGGAACCTGGGGGAGGAACACCAGAGAGGGCGCACATTAGCCAACTACCAAGCTTTGTGTAAATTTACAAATGGAATGAAAAGAAATGCATCAAAAAAATTAATTATTATTCACTGTACTGTTAAGTTCAAGCAAAAGGGGGAGGTCCCAGTTATTAGGGTGCCCGGCGAGAGTGGCGTGTGGTTTTACCAGTTGAGGACGGCCGGTCTTCCCAGGCCCAGGCGGGTGCCTGACGGTGGTAATCTCCTTCTGAGTGCACAGAGGACACAGAGGAGGGACGCTCTGCCCCAGTGTATGCCTGCCCTGGGTTGGGTGACTTGGACTTCCTGCTATGGGCTTTGCCCAAAAGCTTCTGCTTCCCAACCGACATGCCTGAGGAAGAACAACACATCACCACACGGCGCTACCCGTCTCCTCCTAAACCACAACACGGCCAAAGACTAATAGGCTCGTTTTACTACAATCTGACAGCACAGTCCACTGCATTGCATATGTCGGTATTTATTAATTGATGTTATTGAAATTATTGAAGCGTGTTGAATAAGCAGCTGGCAACTTGTCAAGAAACTGTTAATCTTATTTTCTTGTGCATAATTCAGTTATGACTGACTTCATTGGCCTTTGCGTTTTCTTACTTCCGCATTTAAATTGATTTTTACATTGAGAATTAGCCACAAGCTTCAACACTGTGTAAAGTACAATACTGTATCGTACATTTGTATGAATCAATTTATGTCTGCACATAGACCTATGATCTAGGACTACCATGTTCTATCCAAACCAAAACACTTTAGTCATTTACACTGGTCATTGCCACTAGTTCGTTTAGGAGGCCTTGTCCTAGACAAACTAGGAACAGTAGGAAAGCACAGTAGAGGCCATAGCAGGGTAAGTGTGGTGTTATGGCTAAATTAGTGTGTGTTGTGGATGGGAGGGAGTAAGCCGTTACCTGTACCAGGGGATGGGTTGGCCTCCTGCCGCCCTTCACTCATGCCTGCAGGAACGTTACTGCCGGAGAGCGAGCCGCTGCTCTGGTGCTCCTCCTGCTTCTCCTCGAAGTTTCCCATCAGAGCTTTGCGGATGATGTCCTCCAGGCCCAGGTTGCTGGCCGGATCGCTGACGGGGTGATTCCTGTGATTGACGCTACCTACAAGCCAGAAGAGAAGGAGAAAGGTGAGGGAGGTCCAAGTTGATAGAATTTAACTGAGGCAAAACAAGATTGATAGTAATATTAGAAGTTACAAAACGTTAAATAAAAAAATAAAGTAAAATTTTAAATGAGGGCACCACATGAGTTCCATATGCCTTGGCAGGGTACAGATTTAATACAAACCTGAGCTGGTCACTGCAGGCAAGTTAAAGATCTCAGTCCCAGGTTGTGCGCTTGCTATTAATTTAAGGACACAAAAGCTTCATGTAAAACAGATGTAACCTTTACAACAATAAGCTCAGCTGTACAAAGTACAAAGTAGATTAACAGGACTCGAAGTAACCAACACGACTCTGCTATTTAAGACATCTTAATATCAACACAGTAATATGTGAGCAACATGGGAAACCTTTGGAAAAGGTAGCAGAGTTGGTGCCAGAATTGCAGATGACTAGTAACCAAGGCCAGGGCATATCAACGCCTAACTGGGTGTAATGAGTACAAAACCCGGACTTAAGAGCAGTGGAAGACAGTGTTATATGCCGAGTCATCTTTTACATTTGGAGGAAGCCATCAACCCACACGGCTCGTCCCTAACGGTTATGCATCTTGTAAGAGCCATGAAGAGTGGCTTCATTAAAACCGGGATGAAGTCAAACACCTTCCATAGCCTTTCCAATCACCCCATCATTAAACATCATTTTACCAATATGGATAGTTCTGGAATGTAGAGTGCAGACCAGATTTCCACCAAGAGAACTGGATGCTTTCCGTTTTGAATAATGGTCCAATTTCCCACTAGCAACAGTTCAAAACTTGCATGACAATATTCCAGGGCATATTGAAGCACTTATTACTTAATAAATATTCATACATTGCTTATTTTTTCCATTATTTTTTCTACCCCCGGTATACTCTGCTGAGACTCATGTTTTTGGACTTGTAACTAGAGACTGATTTACTCAGCACTTGCAAAATGCAAGTGAACTCAGTGACTTGCAAAGTATACAATTGTTCTACCCATTATGTCATTAGTACCGAATTGGATCGGGTAAATACATAAAACAAATGTATCTTTTCCTTCCAACTATTTAAATAATGAAATTCACACACCAAATCTAAGGTCTTTCATCTTCCCAGTGTCAATGTCGGCAAGGAGTCAGGGACGGCCACTTACCCACGTCAGAGTCTCCTGCACCAGAGGAGTTCAGCTTGCGAAAGATCTCCTGCTTCTTGGACTGCACCATTGCAGAGGTGCTCTCCAGCTTTGTGAAGAAGGAGGGCAAGTAACTTACACTTCCCGGGGAGCGGGAGTCGTTCCTGCAACCAGAGAAAAGGCAGGGGTTGAGTAATGGCTGCAGACCACTCCGTGCCTTCATCCTCTACACCCGCGCACCATACCACAGGGGGTCACCTTTCGTAGGGAACGCCCACACCCCGCTGTTCGGACTGGTAAAAAAAAACCTGTATTTTAACACGCTCTATTCAGTAACTTAAGTGACTTCTAGGTCCCTGAATCCACAGCACAAACCGTGAACTAAGTAGCAACAAAAGGTTTTCCAAAGTATGATTTTCCAAAGGGCGAAATTACTCTGAAGAAAGGGTACCTGAAGAATGTATCAAAAAATACAGCTACTTAATAGCTACATATACAGCAATTTATTCAATAAGAATGAATGAATGAATGACACTTCTGTTCCTGCAAGAAAACCCTGTCTTCCAAGCTTTGCAGTGGGTCACCGGGGTGACGGCTGTACCTCTGCTCCGTGTTCTCTGCGTCCCGCCTCTGGGCTTGCTGCGTTATGGACTCCTGTTTGTCCAAACTGGGGTAGTTCTGAGGAGGGGATATGGGCTCGTAGCTCTCCAGCGCCCCACCGCCACGCTCTGGGGACTTGCCAGGCCTGGCAAAGGGGAAAGGATTCTCTGAGCACTGGGGGCCCATTTATTCCTTTTTTAAAAGGGACTAACACCTGCCCACACTGCAGTTTTTCTGACCGAAAAGACATAAATAACCCTGGCAGCTTTCCAGTAACAACAAGCAGTGCACCACCACTACAGTTTCAGATTACAGATACATGGTAAACCCTGGGAGTAAGGATTACACCCTGCACCCAGGGCAGCCACCGCACCTTGTCCGGGGCTTATCGGAGGTGTTCCCGGATGGCGACACTCGGCTGGAAGGTCTCTGGTGGTGCGTGAGCTGGCCCTGAGATGCCTGGCCTTGGTTCTCCGGGCTGTAACGGCTGGGCATCTTGGCCCGGCTGGAGGGGGCGCTGGGGGCAGCTGAGGCCGAGTTCTGGAATGTGGCCGTGGAGGAGGAGGCAGGGGCTGCCTCTTGGCTTCGGGCAAAGTCCTGGGTGATAATGTGCTGCAGAGAAGAAGAAAAAAAATACAAACAGGTGCCATTTGTTTTGTTTGGACACCGCGACCCATTTAGCAGCGCTGACAAACCATTCGTGATTCGTCGTGGCATGCTCCAACCTGACGTGCCACAGGACCAGTCTTACCGAGATGTGGTCTGCCAAGGTCATGACGCGGTGCGTCTTGGGGATCTGCCTGTACATTTCGGCCTGGGAGGAGGGGGGTTCTGCCTGCTGACGGTACCGGCTCATCTCGAAATTGCGTGCACTCCCTGTGGGACAATCAATCGGACTAGGTCACACTGCAGCGGCTCATTAATATTCAAAACAGAGAAGGTTGATGTATAAGCAATGGGGGGACTTCACCTTCAACACCAGAGGATCAAATTATTTTAATATGGACAAGTAACGATTCAGTTTTATCAATGGCTTACTACACATCCATAAAATGTTGCCATCTTAGCGTGCTACGGTTCTTGAATTCATTATAAACACTGAAGTTGAAGTTGAATGTACTTACTGCGTGCATGGTGCACGCGTTCTCTGGGTTTAACATTCAATGACACCAACATAAGCCTCAACATAACTGTGCCAACAACTTAGTATTAATTCACAGATCCTCTGAAAGCTCTGCTATCACTTTATCCTACTGTAGTTACTCAAAGACGATCTAGGCGACACACCCATTTGTCGGCATTAAGTGAAAGAGCAGCTAGGTGCAGAACGCACTTTACGGACCCTAAGTAGGTCACTAAGTGGTATGGATCAATACTGAGAACCACAGCTATACGAGAACCAGATCAAGCAGATGGGAGAACGTGATTATTAGGGTTGTCACCAGAATTTTGTACTTCGATTCGATACCACTTCAGTTTCACAATACCTCTTCGATACCCTCCAAAAAAATAGTAATAGGTAAACAATCGTGACT
>JAOVYW010000084.1:4639513-4669462 GCA_025775045.1 Hiodon tergisus | reverse complement strand
ATCCATAGTTTAAATACAACTCCATGTTCTTGTTTGTCAATCGACTGCTTGGATTTAGATATAGCTTTGCTGATTAAGTAAGCTTGAATAATGAAGAAAGCTGCTAAAGGGCTTTTAAACGGCCATTTTCTATAACAAAACCCTTAGACGGGTCTTTGAATAAAAGCAAAGTTATTTGCAGCTACCGTAAGGGTGAATTTGTGTATCATCGAAGTACATCGAGTATGAAGCATCATTTACAATCAAAACACAGAGTTGGAGACGGCAGCAGTAGTGAGAGGGTTAGCAATGCAGGACAGCAGCAGCCAACTCTTTTAGAGTTCGTGTGCTAGAGGAAAATGGACAAGTCAATGAGCAGCAAGCTAACAAACGCAATACCGAAGATTATTTTGCGTTTCTTTCTGGTACAATACAACACCGTATGCCTTTAAGATAACACACTGCTTTTTAAATAGAAAATTGTTTATTTAGGGCCAAATTTGAGCACATTAAAAAATTGCGATTAATCGCGATTAACTGCAGAAAATCGTGTGATTAATCGCGAATAATTAGTTTAATCGTTTGACAGCCTAAAACAAAATTACAAATCATTTTGCTTAATATTTTGATGCATAGTACCTTGTTTGGAATGAGCGACAAGACTAGCTACTGTTGTCCTTCCAGTATACATGCCGCTCGTGATTACACCTGAGTCACAAAACCCAGGAGGACCTTACCTCCACGCATGTAATCGTTGGCAGCCGCCGCTGCCGCAATTCGCTCTCGCTGCTGCAGCTGCTCACGCTGCTGCTCACGCTGCTGCTCACGCTGCTGCTCACGCTGCTGCTCACGCTCCCTCTGTTCCCGCTGCTGCTCACGCTGCTGCTCACGCTGCTGCTCACGCTCCCTCTGTTCCCGCTCTCGCTCCCTCTGTTCCCGCTCCCGCTCCACACTGGCTGCTGTCGCTGCGAGGTGACCGGGGTGACCTGCAACACATAGACAAACAGGAGGGCATGTTCGGTGTGTTCGGAAATCTGTGGATGCTGGAGTTTGAGGAGAGGCTGGGGGGGATAGGGTTGGCTCTGAGGCAGTACAAAACGCAAAAAAAGGATAAGCGAAGGCTGGGGGGGTCTGCTCTCCAGACAGCACGTCAGATTGCCCTCCACACCAAGGCTTTTCTGAGCGAGCACACTGGTTAACAGCTCATGGCTCAGGAGGCTCAACTCTGCCGGCTGGCTGTGTTTGATGCTGCATATGGAGGGGCTGGGGTTCTCACCTGGAGATATGGAGGCTGGGTTGAAAGCCCTAGGAGGGAAAGGGGCCTGAGCTCCAGGGATGTAGGTGATGCGGTCCATAGGGGGGGTACCTGTTCCCCCAGGGTGAGGCAACAGGATAGCGGGAGGCATCTGGGCTAGATCAATAATCCCTTTTCAGACAGAAGCAAAGGGCCAGGGTGAATAACCAATAAGAATCGATTTAAAATAAAATAGAGAAACACCCCATAGATTACCCATCCGTCCCTATTCCAATTTTTTTTTTTTTTAATCAATCAATGAGATATTGAACAAAATAATTTCTACATGATGGCTAGTTTAATGAACAATTAAATTAGGGCTGTCAGTCCATTAAATATTTTGGTTGATGCATACGTTTTGACAAATCTAAATTTATGTATGTCTTCTTTTCTTTCATCTTTTCTTCTTAAATGATAAAACCTCAATGGACATTTATGTTGTTAAAAGGCCTATTTAACAAAGCTATAACATAGCCCTTTATACTTATAAAGGGTTATATAAGGGTCTCAAGATGAAACGCCAATTCCCAAACAATACCATTTTCACCTTTATTTAAAATTAAAATCTAAAAATTACTATTGCACAATGAACCTAAAATTACTAAGGGAGAACCTACTGTGCATTAGCACATATGTTTTATCCAATAGGAACATTCACATAGCAGATGCTGATTAAATGAATTACGTTTCAATAAAAGCATTTAGCTTGAAAATTATAGTGTGGATGGTATATCAAAATTTCAGCCAATTATATTCTGTGAAATGCATTTATTAATTGCGACAGCCCTAAAATAACAAAAGAAATTAGAAAAAAAAAATTAAGCATTTGATTTTGATTAGTGGCGATTTTCCAGGGTCGTTTGCTTCTGGCCGTCTGGAAAAGGTAGCCCCTTGGATCGCGCATGCAGTTGGCAGACTATGGACACCACAGGACAGAGGGACGGCAGAACCCAGTACCTCTAGCGCCGGGAGGGTAAGGGATGGCAATCTGCTGTTCCCGTGGTGACAGTCCCCTGGCTACATCAGGCCGAGGGATGACTTGCATCTGCTGCGAGGTGATGTAATCATTAAGCATGGTCTGACGTGAGCTTTCCATGGTGTACAGCTGATATGTGTTGTGGTAACCAGTGGGGGACGGCTGTCTCTGGAACAGGTAAGCTGTAAAACAATGGAAATTTAAGATCGGAATCTTCCCCCTTGACGTCAACACGCCATGCCAAAGAGAAACAAAACGAAAATTCTAAGTTTTAAATACGTAATAGTTATTCATGTCAAGTTGATACCATCCTTACTGAATATCATGAGTAGTCTTTAATGACCTTAATAAAATAAGGACAAAACGTATCCTTCTTCAGTTAAGTTCAAATGGGTTAGAAACATGCAACAGGGAGAGTGGGGGTGGGAATAACCTGGGTCGAGGGCACGATGGAAGGCCATAGCCGGATCCAGCGGGGGGCCGAGGTGGGCATGGTACACCTCCCCGTGGGCCACAGCCCGATGGTGTGGATCAAAGGGGCTATGAGAGGACAGGGCGTCCCCCCCTGACACTGGAGACTTAGCAGGGACACACTCTCGCTGAGTTGGGGTCAGAGTGCTCTTCCTCTCGTGACTTGCTGGCTTTACAGAGCTTATGCTCCCTTTTGGGGAGAAGCAAAAAGGAATCATTACACATCCCCATCGACTTGTCCACATTCTAACAAACAGATACAGATAAATGTCATAAACATCAAAACTTTGCTGGGTTAATCCATAAAAACTATTTGCAGCCGAAATGTCGGTAATAGATAAAACCGTTACTGTAGGTGAACATCCATAATAATGGCACAAAAACGACAGCAGCAGTTCTGAGGGACTTGCCTTCTTGAGAACGCCCCAGCATGGGCGATCCGCGGGAGATGGAGCTGTTGCTGTAGTTGACGGGCGTCCGGCGGGCGTTGGCATCCTCGTACATGCCAGGGCTGAGCTGAGACTTGCCAGCCTCCGGGTGGGTGGAGCGAAGGACTGAGGTGGCAGAGTTGACCACATAGGTGTGGTGCAGGCGCTCCGAGCCCTTGGTGCCCTCCTCGTACTTGGCCCGCTCCGTGGCGTCCAGCTGGGACATGCCGTGTGGCAGCTTGCTGGGGCTGGTGATCAGTGACTTCACGTTGTGCTTTATGGCTGACTGGCTCACAGCACTACTCTCGTATTTCAGAGGTGTACCCTGTGGGCCAATGGAAACTTTGGTTAACACCTACAGGAAAAAGACTGGTTTGATATGCTGCCTTAATTCCCTATGTATGGGGATTAGAGACAATCATGTAGTTGGCAATACTACCTGCCTTGACCATCACCTGAAACGTTTCATAAGCAGCCGATAAAACTCTCTGTAATGCAACCCAATAGACCCCAGGTATCTCCGGCTCCTACCTGGGATATGGAGCCCTCCAGGACAGAACGGCTGTTCGTGGCCATGTCGGGGGTCTTGCGGCTGTCCTGACCAGACAGGTCTTGTCGGGGGATCTCGTGGATGGACCGGCCCATTTCCTTGATGGTGTTCACCCCTTCATATGGCTTCCCCTTGGTGATCCCTCCTTCGAAAGAGCGAATCGGGGGGCTCTCCCTCTTGATCTGTTTGCTGTACTTGTGTCCCTCATCAAAGGCCTCCGCTGATGTTCTGGGTGTCCCTGGATAAACAATTTTGACAGAAGTGTTACTTAGGAGTATAACTGACCTTTTGCTACACAGTGACAGAGAAGTATTTTTTCCAGTTTTTCCAGTTCCAGACAAATTCCTTAAAAACCCGGTAACAGACACAGCAAATATGCAGAAGACTGGAAAAGCCTACCTTGCATAATTGATCCTGTGAGCATCGTCCTGTCCTTAGGCTCAGGATGGGGGCCTTCCCTCGGCATAGCCCGGCTTATCAACCCTAAACCAGAAGGATGTCGTCTGTATTTGTGATGATCATTTAAATGGATGATTCCGAGACCGCGTGAGGTTGGAGCATTACCTTCATAGGGTGTAGAATCCCTCATGGGATTCCCTCTGGTTATTGATCCCTCCATCATATCATAGGAGCGCTTCAGCTCATGGCCAGTCCTTGGGCTTCTAGTGCCTTCCCTGGTACACTTGATGGCTATGGGGGTCAACATTTAAGTATGTTTATACACTATAGTTTGCCTTAAAAAAAAAAAAGATAGAAAATGATTGAAAAATCGGAAGATTATGCTTACAGTCGTAGGACAGTATGTGCCCGCTCCTGCCCTCATAAATAACATGTCCCTTGGACAGCGCCTCCCCCCTGGCCTTCTCTGGACTGCTCAGGTCCTCGGTTGCCAGCTTCGTAATGGTACCCTTCAAAAGGATGTCTGCTGCAATACTGGACTGAGGCAGGGCAGGTGTCCCCTGATTCCAAAACATCAAAAACAAATCCAGTCCAATGAATAAGAACACTGAGACACAAGGCTTCCACTTCTTGCTTTTATAACGAGAACGTTATAGGTTGGCTTCAATCATACACACCAAGCAAATAAACAGAGTCTTTTGTAAGCGTATTTTATCCAACACAAACAAGGACAGATCCAATTTATAATGCTTTAGACTATGTGGATTACGTACCTGAGTAATGGATCCCACCCTAAACTGCAGGGCCTCAGCAGAAACCTTGGCTGGAGTGCCTCTAGTGATGCTCCCCTCCTGGATGGCAGACATGGGGTTTCCTGCAACAGAGACATAGAGGGGATGGGGAGATTTCAGACTTGCTGGTGCCCTTCACTCTGCAACACGTTCCAGAGTTTAAGCAAATATGAGTTTGGAAACCGAAATGTACATATCACTATTCCGTTTGTTTCCTACTACCTTTTGTATCTTGTCTACCGAGTCAGTAGGTCATGAATAAGTAGAAAAGGCCCATCCCAAAACTGCAGGGAAAACTGAACCTGAGCAGTCATTTCCGTGGGTGGATGTGAACGCTAAAGCAGCTTTGAAGTCCAGCTGTGAATTTGACTCTGCCCTTTCACTGGCATGCCACATTCTGTCACGTCTGTGCTGATAGAGCGTGGCTGTGAGGGGCAGTAATGGCAGGGGAAAAGTGCTTTCAGCACTCCTATGCCAGGGAGCCGCTCTGCTTCCCGCCTCTACCTCGCCTATACTGCAATCCCACCAAAGTAATGAGCTTTAATCTCTGCCGATTCCTGCTGGTTGACACTTTGATGACAAACGCAATTTCTCACCAACAGATCACGCAAGTGCGAGTGGGTAATGGACCAACTTTTTTTAAACCTTCAGTGACAATTTAAACACTTCCTTTAAAAGGTTCAAGACGGCAACCAGGGATCAGAATGACAGCAGAGGGCAGGAGCTGGTGGCAGACATACCTCTTACCACGCCTTCAAACTGCGCCCGGGAGAGGAGCCCTTCGGCCTGAGCACTCAAGCCCCGCGGAGAGCACTCCTCTTGTTTGATGTAGGACACTGCAGAGAGAGAGAGCGCGCCAATGTCACAAGGCACATCATCTAAAACACTAGCAAATGAACGATACACCTTTTCAATATAAAACATTTTTTGCAGTTCTCAACCATAATTGTCGCTACAGATGCAGGGAGTACAAGCTTTGACTAAATTCAGAGCATGGTCCAGACCACTCAAAAGGTCCAGATGATTCGATCAGGCAGCTGGAGCCGAGCCCCTTTACCTGGCTTGGACGGGTCCTGCTGCCTTGGCAGCCCCAGTGATATGGAGCCCACCGAACTCTTCGGCCCTTCCTGGCCATACACGGCTTGGCTGTGGGAGGGCAAGTACGTTCCAGGAGTCCCCTGAAATGGCAGGAACACCAAAATGAGAAAGGGAAGGCAGTGAGGAAAATGGCTGCAGTGCATTCTAAAATTCTCGAGGGGGGGGGGGGGTCAAAATTTGAGAAATACGAAAAAGGAGTCATTAAAGTTTGGTATTGAATATGACTGTGGATTTATATTTTGTGGAAGGTATGAAAAATCTCGAAACGTGTTGAATTTGGCTGAATTCTTGCAGTGAGTCCATTTTATACACTGTATACAGGCCATGCATAATTTAGTTAGAGCTGCAGAAATGGTTTGGATAAACGGCTCTTTCCTGAGAATGTCAGCCAGAAGGAGAGTGCAACCACCTCCTGTAACAGTCCGTGCCTACCTGTGAAATGGAGCCTCCCTGGATGAAGGAGGGCTTGTCGGAGGGCTTGGAGGTGGGAATGAGCGGGGGCGGGGATGGAATGTTGGCAGGTCGGCTATGCCTGGAGAACGGCACACGGACCCCATCAGGCAGGCTCTGGACCAGTTGGTTGGGAGTAGGCTGCAGGACTGCAGACAGTGAGTGTAAGGGGGAGAGAGAGCGAGAGAAAGAAAGGGGGGGGGGGGTATAGAGAGCGAGAGTGAGAGTTAAATTCAAGCTCTACGCAGATGATCTGGTCCTGTCCCTGCCCACTGGACAGGGGCAGCAGCGGAGCCTTTCACTACTAGAGCAGTGCTGTCAGACCTGGGCCCTGGCAGTAAACGGGAATAAAACCAGAGATGTGATTTTCCAAATAAAATCCAAATCCAGTACCATTTCAATCTAGGCAACACCGCCCTAGAACACACCATCCGTTACATACCTGGGTCTGACCATCAATATCTTAGGGAGCTTTGACCTGGCAGTAAATGCATTAAAGGAGAAGACACGCAGGGCTTTTTAAGCGATAAAGGAGGAGGCTCAATAATATAATTCCTCCTGTAAAAATTTGGCTCAGATTCTTCCAAGGAGTAATTCAACCAATTGCCCTATATGGCAGTGAAGTCTGTGGAGCAGTCACATCAGGGTTAAACAGAATGGGACAGATACCCAACTGAAACCCTGCATGTAGAGTTCTGAAGAAACGACAGAGAACACCAAACAATGCATGCAGGGTTGAATCAGGCTTTTTCCCGCTAATTATTCAAATGCAAAAAAGAGCATTCAAATATTCCTCACTCCATCATTAGGACCTTCAATACCAAAAGCTCAGCCTAGATAAGAGTCCCGTCAACCAGTTGGTCCTGAAGCTCTACAAGCAGAGTCACACCGACTTCAGCCAGCTTCAGGACATCACCGCAAAAACAATTCCAATCCAATCAATTCCAACCTAAACTGAAGCTAAACCCTGGCAGAATACCTGGTAACTGTCAGAGACAAATCCTGACTAGATCCAGTCCCAGTGACCACAGCCTGGCCATCAAAAAAGGCCATCACAGGCAAACCTGGAAAGCCAGGGAGAACAGACTCTGTGGTTACTGTGAGGTCGAGACGGACACACACTTTCCCCTGCACTGCAATAAATATGCCCCAACAAGGGACAAATTCTTTAAAAAGATAACTTGGGGAAGAGACAAAAAGCCCAACTGGCTGTCCAAAATGTAGCTGGCTGTCATAATCTGAGAGACACACATATGCCTAGCTCAATAAATTAGTTAAATACATATATAAATCTGGCAATGGAAGTCATGCCAATAAAGCACCTTGAATTGGAGGGAGGGAGGGAGAGACAACAGTGAAGGATGAGTCCGGACAACGGTGGCGACGCACAAGTCAGAACATCTGCTAGGCACTGACGTATCAGGTCACGCGCCTGCCCCAGTTTTTATTTTATGATTGGTTCTTTTTTTTATTCATCGCCCAGCAGAAAATTCTAAATTAGTGGAATCCAAAATAAACACATTTCAATAGACATACCCAGAGCATACTAAACAAAAACAATTGCCTTCTAGAGCAGAAACATGCACAACTTAGTAAAGCACCCAAACATAAACTTAAAAAAATCTAAGAACAAAAACAAAAGCAAATTATTGTCAAATAGGGTAAAAGACAAAAGACAACACCCGATATGAAGGGAAATGCTAGAATAATTATTTTGACCTCATTCTGATGTTTCTCAAGAGCACTTCCAGAAAATGAATAATGCCCAGGTAAGACCCATTCTGTGTGGCGACGTCCATTAAAACAATGCGCCGCTGTATGCCGAAAGATGCAGCCACTTTGCTCTGACAGCATCACACCAGCTACTCCTTTTCACATCTCATCTAAATGAGACGCTGGTTCCAGTCTGGCCTACACCTATACAGCGCGCTATAAAATATTCAGGAGTCAGGCGGAGACTAGAAGCGATCAAACGGTACCAGTAAAGGCCTGGCTACCCCAGGACTGGTGTTCAGCAGCAGGTAATGAAGCTGGTGGCACTGCCACGGCACACGATTACACTCTGCACATTTTGGTCACTTCCTCAAGGAAGCGCCGCTGGACCCCGCTGTCAAAATTGTCCCGATGCAAATTCGGCGATTGGGCAATGGGGTGTTTGTGTCCTGGCACTTCCCCGGGGGGGAGATTAACATATAAAACGTGACGCAATACAGATAACAATGGCTGACAACAGACCAGGTCAATGTTTACGTCGTAGGTAATATCCTATTACATACAGCCCAAAAGGTTATTTATTTATCTTAAAAACCGTCCAATCATCAAATTCGAATTTTGAACTGATTATTCTGTGGGCATGTTCAAAGGTTTCAAAACAAAGGTCCCCAACGTTTGAATCGGACATTTATAAAGATAACCAAAGAAGTCGTTTTTTTCCTTTTTTCTCTATAGTTATAGTGCATCCATCGAACATTTGCTTAGGACAATCGGTTAAAAAATAAAACAAAAATAGTTTTTAATAGCATAATCTATTTTAATTTAGGCATCTGGGATTAAATCACCACACATCAAAAGGTTGGGTAGAGAAATTAGCAGGGCCCTGAAAACAGAATAACTCTTGGTCCCTGCCCGTTTCCCCCATCCCCAAATCATCACGATGCAACATCACGCAACCACAGCACAGTTCATTCAAAGATAAGGATTATATAGAGTAATAGAGCACTGAGTATTGAGTAATAAACAAAAGAGAAGCACCTGTGTGACGGGGATAGCTGTGCCGGAGGTGGTTACCTGGAGGCACGCTGTAACGAGAGGCGCTGGAGTCCGGCTGCGGAGAGGCCTTGCTCAGCTCGCGGGGGGAGAGCCTGTACGGGGATGCTGACCTGCCCGAGTTACTGTGAGACTGGGCCTCCTGCTCCATCGACAGCTTCATGTCGTAGGGCAGGTAAGCAAAGGGTTTCCCTGCAGCAGCAGACACAGACCTGCCGTCAGTAATGGCCCCATTTAAAACAAGCACTCTCCTAAATTTGCATCACAAGAGACCTGCTGAATGCTTCTTTTCAGTCATGCTGGATGACTAAAGGGTTTCTTTCTTGACAGGTTTATTTAAAATGTATATGCGCAAACCGCATTCTGCTGCACTGGGCATAGTTCTCCAGCACTCCCCATCTCTAAACGACACCTAAAAACTCCTCTATAAAAGGGAGTTTAAGCAGAACTCCAGCCACTTGGCAGTATTCATGTTAAGGGTGAAACTGACTCAGCTGACACATTTTTCTACTTTTCTGGTACTCCTTTTGACTACTTTTGAGTATGCACAACGCAGTGGGAGGCTGGGGCCGTACCCTCCCTGTCCAGGACAGTGGGACTCCGAGTGGCGTAGAGGGGGCAGTTAGCCTGCCGTCTCTCTGGGTCCACCTGGTCCTGCCTTTGCTTCTCCTCCTGATGGGCGGATTCGTGGACGGCCTTGATCTGATGCTGGAACATCGCGTAGCCACTAAGCTGGGTGCCGAACGGGGCCGAAACCTGCCAGAAAAGGAAATTTGTTTAGAAGACCTCTGCAACTGAATTCCGCTCGTGTAAATATGTAGTGTTGACGTTTGAAAAAACCGGATGTATGACTAAAACCCACTACTCATCAAATACACTCAACCATCACCCCAGATGGTTGAAGCAGTGGAGGCCAGGATTTCTACATCACTGCTTACACCAGTACTATGTAGAAATCAATTGTCAGAGCTGCACTCAATTCAGAGTTTGACATCTTAATGGTATGCAGGTAAAGACCCAATACCGCCATTACTAGATCCACATAAAGAGAATGTCTAACATTTCAAAGATGAAAAACTAGGATTGGATCTCAAACCTGCAAGCTGTCTTCAAAGGTAGCTACTACATATCAGAATCTCAAGCAGAGATGGAAGACTGTTGGAACGTGTGGGATCGTTTCACAGCCCAACCGCCTGCCGGCCTGACTGTGCTGCACGGGCTGCACTCTCACCATGGGGGGGATGGCCGCGGCACGCTGGTGGAGCTGCTGCATGTTCATGTGGCCCTGCTTGGCAGAAGAAACCAGCACCGAGCCAGGAGGGTTGAGCAGAGACAGCTTGTCCATGGAGTACATCCTGAGTGAGGGTAACCAGAAGATGATTCAACAAGCAGAACTACAATATTCTGACAGAGCAGAGAGAGAGAGAGAGAGAGACTGACACTTTAGGTCACTCTTCTCATGGGAGCTTCCAATCCTTTGCCCTCAAATGTTCATGGCACTCGTTTCTTTGCCAATCCCCTTCTCCACATCTTGGCATGGATTCGTCCTGCCGCATTGAGCAAAATTCTGCTCATGTCACAGAATGTGGCAACTAAATCTTTCCATAAACTTGGCTTCCATTACCAAGTCACCTTTACCCTAGATTATCTTTTCCCATTTATTATGTCGTTTTCTCCCCCAGCAGAAGAGGCAATGCCCTAAAATTCTATTTTTAATATTTCCAGTGACGACAAAGCAAAGCTCCTCCAATCAATAAATACTTAAAAATGTTGGTTAATAATGTATTGCTTAAAAGTGCATTTAAAAGAATAACCATCACTGAAATGTTTTCCCCAGATCAATTTGTGAGGAGTGGGGAGATGGTGGAAATCGATTTTGACCACTTTTGCTGCAGTACAGCTCTAAACAGAGGGTTTTTTTTCACTTTTGCGCTGTAGATGGCTCTTAGAAATTAGGTAGACAGAGAATAAAGCCAAACTACTAGACTGGCTAAAAAGCACTAACTCAGAGGGATAAGAGCCAGAGTCCTTTCTTTCCAAAGCACATAATGTGATTTCTGCATTGTAAGGTGGTTTACATCGCAAGCATGTCACCAGCATAATTAACAAAATAAATATTTGTGTTAAAAAAGAGGTTGCTGCTTTTCAGTCCAATAATACAGGTCTTTAAAAACAATGTTCCATTTGACGCATACAGTATGAGGTATTTTGAAGCCGTTTGAACCGATTTTGGCTCAGGGTGACCCCACCTCTGTCTCTCCGGCTCGTTATCCACGTCCTCGTCCGCACTGCAGGTGGCGCTGGAGTCGTTGTCAGAGTGAGCCTCTCTCTGCAGCCCTCTCTGGGGAAACTCCCCCTGCTCCCCCTTCTCTTTGGCCTCGGGTTCCACCTTCACCTGGATGTCACCCAGCGACTTGATGTCCACGTCCCGGGGCTCGCTCTTGGTCTGCACTTGGGCTTGGTAGGCGGGCCGCTGTCTCTCCTCCGGGGCCACCGGCTCCCCGCCCTCGGGACTCTTCTCCATTTTCACACGCAGCTCTCCATACGGCAGCTCGTGGCCCTTGGAGCTCTGGCCCCCGGGGTCAGCGTCCTGCCCTGACTGGGCTTCTTGCCCAGGGGTACCACCGCCGTGGCTGGTTGGCTGCTCGCTGGCCTTGTTGGCGTCTCCTTGAGATGGGGAGGGGGCGCTCTCTGTGTCTGAGCTGTTCTCCGCACCTGAGAGGTTGTGACAAACAGCGAATACGGCTGAGAACCTACAAACCCTCTGTTACACACCATCCTGTGGATTCCATAGCAGAAATAATAACAATTTATGGAAGTTAAAAAATGTAAATAAAGTGTACATGATATGCATGTTCTTAAAAAATTAAATTTAATACAAAAAAATAAACAAACCTACAGCTAGGCTGTGTTGGAACACCCCCCTCACTGGCTTGAAATGGCACGGTGACTTTCACAGCCACTGAAACGACTGGACCCATCAGGGCGATTCAACTGCGTTACAATCCGCGCAGATGTCAGACAGCTAAAAGTGACTGGAAAAGCCTCAGCCACGCCCTCACTGTCAGCAAGGCAATGGACAGGACACCACCAGGCAGGTTGACAGGAGCCAACTCCAAAATGTGCCTGTGGCTGTCCAGAGGAAACACCTGAGAAGCAGCCCCGGCTAATGAAGGACTAAATAAACGTGCAGCACCTAATATCCTGACATATGAGTCTCAAGCAATTTGAATATTCAAATGAAGCCACGGTTGGGTTGTGTAAGGTTAACCAGGGCACTGTGGGCACTGAGACTGGCAACAACTCCAATGAGAAGTGCTTGGAGCTTCACATTGTACAGTTACTTAATTCTTCGGAGCTGTGAATATTTTTACATAAGAATAGCAATCCAAAAAGAATTTGGACTGCTCATTATTTTTCATTACATTCCTTTCTCTAAAATGTTCACTAAAACAACAAAAGAACCCAAAGAGGCTGCAACCTTTGCCTGAACCGTCGGGTTGGGCAAAGTTACCATCAAAGCAAATGTAACCTTGTTATACAAAATATAATTTATATAATCAAGGTTTAACACACTCTTATTCAGAGTTAAACAGCATTGGTACCCCACTTAGGAATGGAACACGGTTCATGCCGATTACCAGCCCAACATTGTCCCACAATTCCATGGCGCCAGGGAACAAGGAAGTGGATCAGATTTTCTGCCACCGTGTCATGCTAAAGGAATCACTTGCAGATCTTAACTAGGAAACTCCCGACTGTGGGTGCGGAGAACCGGGCGCAAGGCTGGGAGAGTAAAGAAAGGTTTCAGAACTGGGTTATGGCTGGGACACCCAATGAGATATCTGACCTTCGCTGTCCTCTGGGTTTTCTTCTTCGTTGGAGCCCTCGTTATCATCGTCGTCAGCAACTGAGGCCGTGGAGGCCAGACTTTCGCTCTGAGACACATCCCGTTCTGTCCTTGAACGTCGGGAGTCCTGCACAGACGCACATTTTCACACATTTGTCATCTACTTCCTTAAGATTGTGGAAATCATCCACCGATCCATCCACCGCGTTACTGAAATAGCCATTTCTGTTTCTCACTGACTGCACATTGCTTCTAGCTTGTCATAAGAATTGGAATCCGTTTAAAAAGCTCTCTTATTCAGGCATTTTAATCTAACCAAAGAAATAAAGAGAGGCAAGGTAAACTGGTGGCAGGTCGAGATTTCACAAAAGACTTTGAAATCCTAGAACTAGTATGTAACTAGATATGAGGGTTGAAAGATCTAGTTGGCACGGCCTGCTCAGATTTCTGACAGCGCCGGGGGACCATACCTGTTTGTGCTGCTGCAGCAGGTTGTCCAGGTTGTGCCGCCTCTTGTAGTTGAAGTAGAAGTTCTTGCACTGTGCCTCACTTTTGGTGCCCACCATCTTGGCGATGGCCGACCAGTTGCGTCCATGCTCCACTAACCCTGTGAATCACGATGTTGATAAGCTTGGGCAGGTCGATGTGGGTAAACCTGGACAGACGGGGTCCTGTGCTAGCACCACAGTAATTAGCGTGGAACAAAGTAAGAGGTCACTGCAAGGCCTTGGCATATGCACCTACACCATGACCCACTTCCTGTAAACTACTCCTCTGAGGGATTCATTCAGCGGTACAGGGGAAGATGAATAAGATTGATACAATGAAGGGTAGCAAAAGAAAGTACAACCAAACCCAGTCACAGTTTATTCTTATCTCCATAATATTTCAACTAGTTACAAAAAAAAAAAAAAACCTAAATATCCATGATGATGAAAATGTTATTTATACCTCTGATGCTCTTATTGCTAGTTAGTGTTCTATTTTAATAAATTATCCAATGAAACCGAAAACCTTTCTTGCAAAGCCCTGCCCACCAGGCACCCTAGCTGACCCTGACAGAGCTGCCACTAAACTCAACAACCAGGGCATGGCTCCTCACCCATGCCACCAGCTGGGACGCCATCTGAGGCAAAGTCTCCTCCTGCAAATCTCACAATCAGCTTTGAGGGTTTCAAAACGCCACTAAGGCAGAGCTTAGTGTAGGCAATGGACTGGGATTCAATCAATGAACCCTCCAACGACATCAGCGTGTCTCACCTTCAAAGTCCCCCTGCACACTCACCACAATTCTTAATTTAGTTGCTTAGCAGACACTTTTATCCAAAGAGACTTACTCTGCTTACAATTTCTACATTCATCCACTAATACAGCTGGGTATTTCACTGAAGCAATTCAAGTTAAGTACATTGCTCAACACAGCTACAACAGCTGGAGCGAGACTTGAACCAGCAACCTTCCGGTTACAGGCCTGTCACCGTAACCATGCCTTCCACCTTTCTGATCCCAGCCCGCTGTAGTAAATGTAACATTAACAGAGGCCCCTCTAACACCACATGGCAAGAGGACTAGCGCTAAAATCACAGGAATATCCTTTAGGCCACTCACAGTTACAGTAAGTGCTACTAAAGAGACCGTTTAAGCAACCAATTTTGAATGAGTAGATTTCCAAATTTTAAATATGTACTTGCACTGAAGTGGGTTTACATGCTTATTTACTCACGGTAGTCCCTGCCCCCCATAAACTAACCAACCCCCCCCCCAATGCTTGCATATGTCACAGATATTTACAAACTATGTCACAGCCACCCTGGCGTTTACAGCACTGTCAGGGCTGTGTAACCAGGTAATGTACACAGTGTTCCTGGCTCTGAGGCGACCGTTTCACTGGGGATCCTGTAACGCTGTTCCACCACATAATCTCCCTCAGTGTTCTTAAGCGGCCATACCATAAACAGCCTGGGGTTCCTACCCTGCAAATCTGCAGGTCTTGGCTAAACCAGTCTTCGGCCACATCAATTACAGGGCAAGGGAAAACGCTCACCCCTGTCTGACCCCAGCCTGCTATAAATGTAATATTAACAAAGGCCCCTCTAACAAAGACCAGATCACTCAGCCAGGGACTTCACTCATCTGCCCTCAGGTAGGCCTCTGTAGAGCAAAAGGGCTGCCTGTAAAATGCCTGTTTTGAAATTTAAAAAAAGAGTTTGGATAAGTTTAGTAACCTAACGTTAGACCGGCTATGAGCCAATTTTTCTGCAAAGTTTTGCCAACCATAACAAGATATTGAGAATTCATGTTAATATTTATCTTGTTGTAAGGCGAGACAAGATCACAAAGTAAACTAATATTTTTAGTTTAAGCCAGATCAAATTGGGGAGCAAGACAATGTAATCATAATCATAAATGAGTACATATCGCTAAATATACACTCCTGAAATTACATTTTTGGTTTGGACGGTACGCTGCTGCATGAATAAAAAGATGAGACTTGTTTTTTTTTTTGTCAGAGACGAGGGACAGTTCTGTGCTTAAAGTGTAGCAATGTTCAATTCTAACAATGAACATCAACTCAAATCCCATCTCTCGTTCCATCAGTGCCATCGACGTGCTTTTATGCCTCTCAAGCGGCGCTTTATTAAAAGAGAATAATTTTAATTAATCCTGACCTGCTCTACTCCTAGCTGCAACTTAACTTACTATGCACTGGAAAAGTAACCCCACAGGGTTTTAACTACTTGGGGTTAACTGGGAACAGACACCAAACAATGCTCTCGTGCTCAAGTGAAGCCTAAACTGAAGCAACTGGACAACAACTGCATTAAAAACTCTGCTTGCTAAAAAATGAACAAAAGACCCATTTTTATACAGACAGAGCATCGGGGGAATTTATTACTTGCAATCTGTGAGAACTCTCCCTCCTGCTGCAGAAACCTTAAGTTAAGCAAAGGGTGTGTAACTATTTGACTGTTGTGCTGGTATGTGTGGGTGTGTGTGTGCGCGTGTGTACGTGTTAGTGAAAAGGAAACAGGAACTCCTACCTTTTTTGGCAATCTCCATTTCTTCCTCGGTCCAGCGAGAAGTCTCCCCAGACTCGACAGAGCCTACAATCACAAGGACAATCCTGTCAGACGGGGAGGGAGAGACCATGGGCAGCCGCCTTCTCGCCGCTCCTAATCTAATAATCTGTTTACATTCAGGGCTGCTGGGGACTGGCCCTCTGGCAGGCGAGTGGGGTGGGAGGGTGGGTGGGTCAGCTGATTAAGCTCCAGTGGCCCCCGCCATGGTAGCGAAGCAGCCCCTTGCAACATGATTGGTTTGCTGAACCTTGGCCATCACGACACGCATGATTTTATACTCAGCGATTCAGAGAACACAAAGGTTCCAAAAGGGCATGCTGAACCTTGGCCCGCACTCTATCTTCTTAGGACAGTGAAAACTGAGGACAAATATAGTTCCAGATGACCCCTGGCATTTCCGTGATTTAGTTTTTTCCAATGCAATGTTCCAGCTGGACAGTTTTTAAAAAGCCTTGCACAATGCAGACCGTTTAAAAAAGAAAGAAAAGGATTTTCACTATTCTCTGCTTAACCAGATACATTCCCACATTTAAAATGGACACACCAACCTAAAGTTTGTAAACTGCCCTTTCTATGGTACCTAAACTGGAATTGAAGCACTGGAGAGAACCCCAATTAACAAACACCGATGAGGTGCCTGTAATCATGAGCTCTGCTTGTCATAGAATATGAAATATTATTAAAAGCTATATCAAATTCAGTTAAAGAAACGCCTATACGGAACGAGCACAGTCCTATAAAGTGCATAAATCTTGTCAAAGGAGCAAAATGAATCATAAGAAACGGACAGGTTCTTTGCACCAGCAGGGGGAGCTACTTCAGTTGCGGTAGCAAAACGGGCAATGCCCACGCAGAGGTCGGGGATAGCCATAACTGAATGAGGAGTGAAAGTGCAAGAAATGACCCAGGTGTGAAACAAAGCCCCTTAATTTAAAACCATACTTCTTGCATTAGTACACTGCAGCAGTGACAAATTAGCAGTTACACCTCCACATCTACATGAGACTGGTAGCATCACACACACACACACACAAAAAAAAAAAAAAAAAGTATATACACACACACTTAAAATAAATCTCATAAAACTACTCTCTCCTTTAATCCTAAGTGGGAGGTCTCCTCCACAGCTCTGATGAATAAATACATCTACCAGCAGCAGATAAGGAGGATCCATGACAACAGGACTACTGGACAGACATTGCTATAGTAACCCTATGGACTCTGAGCCCAAGTGGGTAGTAAGTGGAGGCTTTCTGCTTGGTAAGCAGAGCCTGCAGTTGGGGAAACTTAGCGGAGCAGCTGGTACCTTCCCATCAAACACAAATGTGAACAGGCTTTAAAGCAGCCAAGTGCCTTGTAATGAAAAATAAAGCCGTACCAAAAAAAAAAAGAGGCACGTTTAAACTCAGATAAACAGCAATTATTATAGAGGCCAACACTGCGCTAAGACCAGGAACCCTCGCCGATTGGCGTCGCTCCCAAAATTCTTGGACGTTGTAATGTTCCCTCCTTTGCTTAATCATGGAGAGGATTTGGATTACGGCCCGGAAGTTTTATTTTCATTTGTTTGATGAGATTGATATGTTTGCTAAGCACCTGGCAGCGTGAGGTGATCTAGTGTCTTGATCTGTGTTTCTGATGAATGTTGTCCTTGTGGACTGAGGTGTATTTCCACGGCTGCTACCCCCCCCAATCTTTATGGGCTTGTGAAATATGTCATAGCTAGGAAGGCAGCCCAAGAAATCATCAACTGCATTTGTTGAGTTCCTTACTATTTTATTTTTGCATCTACCCTCACTGGGTTAATTAACAAAATGAATAAATCACAACATTTTCCCTTCAAACAAAAAGGTTCAAACGCTCTGGACTTTGAATAATGGCAGCGGACAGAAGTTAAGTCTGGCAGTGGCTCATACATACGTGGAGCGCAGCACCTACCTCTGGGGGCCTGCAGGTCCATGGCTACAGGGGCTGCTTTGGCCTGGTCCCGCATACTCCTCTGGGACGGCTCCGACTTGGGTGGCTGAGCGGGCTCCGGCAACACTGGAGCAAGAACAAGCACGTGGCGGAGAGATTACAGAAGAATAGTGCGTGATTAATACGAGACACTTACAAACGCAAGCAGCAAGACGGAAAAGCACAATAAACTGAAGGGGCTTCTGACAGATGTCTGGTATATAACCAGGAAGGATGCTAGAGGCTTTTCAGGAGATAATCCCTTGCCATGGCAGAACAGCATATTGGTGTGACCATGGAGACCGACTCGTGGGGAGGGAGGTTGCCGTGGAGGAAATTCGACTTGCATCCTGACAGTGCGGACAATGAATGCGCAGGGGCCTCATAAAATCAAAGCGAAAGCCCGATTGATTTCGAGGCCTCGGGGCCTGGCTCACCCGGCTCAGGGGGTGCTGCGGGGGGTTCCTCGGCCACCGCGGCCTCGTTGGCCATGGAGCGGGTGGTGATGCGGCCCTTGCGTCGGCCCTGGCTGTTGGCCGTCTTCCGACCGCGAGGGGTGCTCTGCTCTTTCCCGTCCTCGTCCTCGCCGCCGTCACACTTCTCTTTGTCTTTACCGATGTCTCTGGGGGGACGGACAGGGTTCACTTCTGCTGGGACGCTCGGGTCATTCACAGTGCTGTGGTGGAATATACTACACTGACGCTTACCACTGATCCCTTGTAAGAAATCAACAAGGATATTCATTAACTTTGTATGCTGCAGAGAGCTTGTGGAGTCATATCCCACTACACGCATCTAAATGTTCCAAGACATTTACATTTCAGCAGAAATTTGAAGTGAAGTGAGAAGTTAGGTAAAAGCTGAAATGTACGAAAATAACGTCTTACATGTTCAAACTCCTTGGATGGAAGTAGTGCATTTTGTTGAAGACACAGCCACTAGCCTAGCTGTTGAGTTACATACATACTGTTTACAACCTGCCGTTCCAAGCACCACATCAGGGAAGGAACTACAGTACTGGATTACGGGATTATGCGCAAGGTTTAATGGGAAAAATCACACACGATGATAAACTATTTTATTCAATTTATCGATGGATACATAAAGGGTGCGCTATGATTGGCTGGTTAAAGCCACGGTTATCCTGAAATAATTTACAAAAAGTAAAAAATAAAAGTTATAAAAGTAATTATAGCACGAATGTGAGGTCATGCGCAGGTCTTAGAAGCTATCGAATTTATTTCATGGACATTTGCCAGCAATTTCATAGTAATTTCCCTTTAGATTCCCATTCCAACTAAAATGGACAGCGCTCAAAACTCAAAATCATATCTAATCAAGCACTATTAAAAGCAAACAAGATTTAAAGGAGCCTCCACTCATTGAATAAATGAAGCCAGATTTCCCCATCTGGTTGGAGGACTGTAGAATATTGAAAGCACTCTGCGTCGTGGTCAGAGATCACGCAAAAAGCGCAGTGACTCTTACTGGCATAATTTATAGCATATTTTGAAAGGGATGCTGATCCTTTAAACAAAGCTCTAGAGTTCTTGTCGCCATTACTGAGTGCTAAAATTGAAAGTGACTTTCGTCTTGCACTTAAAACGTCAGAGCATGGGACAAAGCTGAAACGAATGGAACCGGGGTAAAAGTTCTATAACACTAGGTGACAGAAGGCACAGGCACTCGCAATCGTACACACACACCCCAAACTCCCCAGACTCCCCACACACACACACACACACACACACCCCCAGACTCCCCTCACACACACCCCGAACTCACTCACACTCAGACAGAACTTACTTGGATTCCTCCTTTTCATCTTTCTCCTCCTCTTCCTTCTTCTCCTCGTCCTCTTTTTTCTCTGATTTCTCCGATTTCTCTTCTTCAGCCTTGTCCTCAGGTTTTTCTTCTTGCGAGGGTCGTGTTATTTGTTGCTAAAAGAAAAACGCACACACACACTTTACGCCAACTGTACCAGGGGACACAGACAATTGGTAGCAGAAAACGTTCACTTCAGTTCAAGTTGAGAAATCAACTGGTCTCAAGTTCGTAGTTTCAGGAAAAAAAACACTTTATTTTCCACGAAATAATTATTCTTGCTAGTACAAATGAAACCAGCCGTGTATTCCTACAACACATGGAAAAAGAAGTCACGAACCCGTTAAAAAAGTAAGCCTGGGGAAATGAACAACACTAAACAAGACTCCCCCAAGGTTTCCATTTACTAAACTTCATGTCCATCATAAAGCAGCACATGCAAAGATATTTAAAGAAAGAAATTTCAGCAATTAAAAAAGTCTAGAGGTATATATATATATATATATAAATTTTTTTTTTCCCGGGTAAAAAGAAAACGCAAGTTTAATATGAAACGTGACGAATACAGCTGCTGTAAACTATTTGAGCTAGTCAAGTAACATACCAACCATACCTGGAGGCTTAAACGGTCAGTCCACAATTTTCCTCCTCATTCGCACACTTTCAACACAGAGAAATACCTATACTATACTACACCCTGTATAGATTTTAAAAGACTTTGCATAGACCCTTTGAACACCTCAGTAAACAAACAGGATTTACTTCCCTTCAGGCTACAGTGTGGAGGTACAGTATATGAACACATTTCAAGTCAAAGTTCACACAGAAAGGATGAGCAAGCATGAGCGATAAGGACAGAGTGTATTGTGCACAAATCCACACTACCCATTTACATGACAGCTGCACCATCATAGGATATCCACCGAGAGCCCTTTCCAATCTTTCATCCCCTCTCTGGATGTTCTTTCATCTTTGGGCTCTTTCACATCTGTGTTAAAGAGCCCTCATCATACCAGGACGTAACCCGAGGGACCGGGCCAGCGTACACGAAACCCTAATAAACCAATGTGAACCGGGATTCAATCACTGCTTTGAACAAAATGAAGGAGGTGCTGTTGCAGTCAGGAGAAAACTGCAGATGCATACGGCAGCATCGTCACCACCACAGGGGCTGGCACAAAGAGTGGATCTGGAAAAGGCCTTAACAGAGCTGAGCCAAGCCAAACATCCCATGTCTTCACCAGATGGGCGGCGGAGTGGAGGCGGGACGCGATGGTGAGACGCAGGAGGGCGGAACAAGACGAGCCCCCGCTCCCTCCCCACATCACCGCCGCCGCCGCCGCCCCACAGACCCACTCTGATTATGTAGTAATGTTTCCGCGTAGACAGAACCCAGTCTGGGGCTGCTGCCCACAGGGAAGGGGAAATAATGGCTTGTTGATGTTTTTCTTTCCCCTACTACTTGCTAGAGGAACCAACAGCCTTTAGCTCAGAGTTCCTGAACACAGAGATAAAAACTTTCCTCAGATCTCGGTGATCAGCTTCCATTTTGTGAAATAACCAAACACATTTTGTTTATTCAAAGATTCATCACCAACCTAACCCTATCAACGCAGACAGTCTGAAAGATTAAATATGATCCATTTGTTTGTTAGTTTGACATCACTTAAAAGGAGATTTACATCCACTTGACACTACCTTTATTAGCAGGAAGACTGTACAACTAGAGCAGAAAGAGAATCTTGGTATTCCCAAGTCTTATTTAGCTTTAATACACCGATCCACTAACGCCTCTTCGTGTAAAATAATATAATGGTTAATCCATACTTAATTCCACATCTTCAGGCTCATGGAAAAAGGTTAGGGCCCGATTTCTGGAAAGATTAGTTAAAGAAGAAAAAAGAAAAACATTTCCACCAACGTGAATTTACTGTTCCTGTTAAGTGTCCCTCGGGAAAAAACATGTGGGAACAGTGGACAGAGCTGGCAGACGGGTTCCGTTGTCAGAGGAGAGTGTTTGTGGAAGCAGCAGACGGAAAGTTGGACAGAGAACACGTTGTACATGTTGTCCCGCAGGCATGGAGGAAAACAAACAGCAGTTACCGCTTACAAAACGCAGAGCACCCTCGCTAATCTCGTAGAAAGTGCCTGGCCTGATAGCGCAGCATAGAGCGACCCTGATGACGCGATTCCGACTGTTCCTCCTTTTTATTGATGTGTGAGGTGAGCTCTGGCACCATCGGATTTATAATATCGGTCATGAGTGGTCAGCTTCTCTCAAATCTCCAGGTTTAACGCGGAATTAGTTCACACACACACACACACACCTCGTGTTGCATTACGTCCACTATATAACTAACAAATATCCCCTTTGCAACAAACTGTAGAAATGGGGCAGGAAAGCATTTTGTATTTCGCAAAGCAAAAACAAACTTGGGAGGAGCAACAATAGCTGCAGTTTGTTACTCCAGAAATAACAAAAACACAGCAAAGTTTCATGCTCCGCTACACTGTCATTATCAAAGCACTAGAAACAACTGTCTCACATAACCAGGAAGATAATGGGACTGAACCTTTGTGCCCTGCAGAACAACACGTGTTATAGCCACACAGTACAGAGCGATTGGGTTAAACTCAGAAAAATCACCAAAAATGTAGCTTCCCAGCAATACAGAATTAAACAGGAAGACTCACATATTGCCCACGGTTACTTTAAACTCCAAAGTGCCAGCCCTGGATTAAGTTTGCAGTTTTGCACACAAAGAGGGTGTTAAAAACCGAAAAATACAAGCTGCCCTGGTTCGATTTCAGGATGCCACAGAAACCCAGAGAGAGAGAGAGCGGAGAGGAGAGAGAGAAAGAGAAAGACAGACATAACACTAAGAAAAAAATATAGACAGGCTTTTACTTTGAACTAACGACATACCTGAAAGTTCATCTGTTGGTTTAAAAGCACTTTAGCCCCTGACCAGCCCCCAAACTATCCGCAGTGGGCGTCAGGCTTGGAGTCGAGATCCAGCTGCAACCGAGAGGAAAGCACCATCGCGCAGCTCCTTAGAAGGGCTGCCTGGCCCCGTATCACGCATATTCCAGGAAACTGTGTCATCGGGCCGCTTAAGCTGCCTGAAGAATCGCCCGTCTCACATGCACACACTAATCTATCTGGGGTCACTCAAGGTAATCCCTGCCGAGCGCTCCCTTTGATTGGCATTCACAGCAGCACAGCAAGTTTTTGGTCTTGTCAGATCACCGGGACGTACCACTGAACCGTAACCATGAGGGGTGTACTGCTGCCGGGGAAAAAGGAAATGGGGAAAAAAGAAAAACCATGGAGCGCTAATAACAGCTAATCCACGATGGCAGCACAGACTGTATTCCCCCACCCCCCCTTCCTCAACTCTGCGTTCTGCTTGCTTGTGCCATCACATCGCTCGTTCGCTTTTCCGCACGTTCCCCACTAACCCATCTGGCCGCCGCTCGCAAAGCAACATCTACCAACGCCAACAGGGACTTTCAGTTTAAAAAAAAGATATACATTTTAAACCTAGCCTGCCATCTCTTTGGAGAACCACAGCTTAAGTGCTGCGCGGTATTTGTAATGCAGGAAAAGCAAACTTAAAAAATGTTTTATTCTGATAGTTTTACTAATTAACTGTACATCATTCTAGCTGCTGCTCCTAAACATTTTAATGTACAGCACGCATATATCACAACAGCTCTACAATTAATTGATGTTATCAAAATTCAATATGGGATATAAGTCAGAATGTTTGTCAAAATATTAATGCCAACACTATTAACCAAAATCTTAGTTTAGAGGGTGTTTTGCCTCACATTTATTGCCAAAATCAAAAACCATCAATAACAAACGCCCTTCTCAAGTCCACAAACAATGAACGTTCAGTTATTTCTTTCTGTGCTGGGATATTTGCGTCTTTTAACCTGAAACCAAATGCCGATTCCTATTCCAAATCCAGGCCAGATGGAGGTGTTTTGCTTTTTTTCCAGGAGGATATATTTAGTAGCGACATTTATTGTCCCATTTCCACAGGCTCTGCTCTGGTTTTTCTGGACAAATTGCAGCCACTCGACAAGCCCCACCGCAGCCACAGCAGCCGTCCCCACGGCCCCACGTTATACCGGAGACGTCCCCGGAGAGTGATGGGAGTGGGGGCTTACGTTTCGTTTTGGCCTGTGGTGAACTCGCAATATCCGAACGAGGGGCCTTACAGCGCAGAGTCAAGAGTTTCTATAATGAGAATTGATTGTGGACAGTGGAGTCTACTGTACATGACGGATCACATTTCTCCCCGGCCCCCAAGCTCTGGTGTCATGCCAAACCATCAGTTACGCACGCACAGCTGTGCAGGCCAGCGAGGAGTGACGGCAGCATCGGGGAGGGAGCTCCCGGCTCAGAGGCGAGGTGGTCCAGGTAACCGTCTAAGGAAGACGGTCCGCGACCCCCTGCTTCCCATCCAGTCTGCTGCTGTGTGACTGTCACGAGTTCCGGGGGGGGGACTGAGGTGTGCTAGCGCGCAGCAGCGGGAGTCGTCATTTGGGCTGAGTCTGAACCCATGATATGGCTGGAGATAAATCAGAAGCTGCCAATTTCTCACTCCCTGACCAATTCAGCATAGACAGATACAGTCTGCTGCACTAAACAGCAAGGGGAATCAAACAAGAGCATACTTTTTAAAAATTACTGATTTTATATCAGTAGAAACGTAGAAACACCACCAAATGCAATATTGAGAGAGAGAGGAAAAACCCACCCTGGCCAAGACGGGGAGAGGCAACTGAAACAGGCAGAGAGTTGACATGAGACTGGTGCCAGTGGGAATTTCAGCAAGAGGGGTGAACTAGGGTATGCTTAGATCACATTCATGAACACGCAAATAGCTTAAATTATTTACAGAAGGTTCCAGGGCGGAAAATAACTCACCATCATAAAAATTCCCTTTTTTCAGCGTGACATTTTGTTTGTGGTGTGATAGACCACACACACACGCACCTTTGGGAGATGGTTGATGCAACATCTTTGTCAAATGGCATATTTTGCTGCGAACAGAACAAACTAAATCTCAGCCTTCCAAACAACTGCTTCAATACCGTGCTCTTCCAAGTGAACTTTCTGTTGAGCAGATGGTACCTGAAATTCTATGCCCAAAGATGTTGCATACACATACGGATTTTTATCTTGGGACCAACCCCAAACAGACTGGGAAACTGCCTTTCCAACATCAGCCAGCCTTTATTTAACCTTGTTGATTTGAACTACACAACAAACCGTCCCTTTCCTAGGTCTCGACAAAAAACTTGCAACAACCACAAACCTGATTTACAGCATCTTGCAAAAGTACATTTGTCACATTTTGTTGAATCAGAAATGATGCAGACACATTCTTTAGATTTCCTATTTTTTCATATTACCTGAATGATTGACTATGCCAGAAGTCAGCAAAAAAAAACTAAATTAAAAACAAAATGCACTCACTAAAACCAATGTCTCAGCTCCTTCTTCACCTTTTGTGCATCAAGCTAAACTCACACTCCACACCAAGGCAGCTGTGGAGTCCAAGGGACGGATACTTCCCACTTTCAGGATACACGGTCCTGATACATGGTGAATTGTGGATCCGCCCATCACAAGATGGGAAGAAATGACTTTGTACACTAGAGGGCCTCCAAGACTTAAAACATTCAGAATGCAAGGCAAAATTTGTGACATCACAAAAAAGAAAACCATGCGGAGCTCATGTTTCTCCTGTAATGACACCAACATCATTTTCGCAGTCAAACAGCAGGCGTGTTTACATGGAAAGATCAATACAAATGCATTTGAACTCAAAAACCCATTCCATTTTAACATTATAAAAGATGGAATTCTTTACATTCTTCAGCATTGCCAACAATAAATGTGGCAAGGAATACAAGCAAGTGGGTCAAATGAGAAAATTGTCAGGAAACTGATCGTTACATTATCATTTTGCAGCGTGTCACATAGTGCATTTAAAAACGCACCGTCACAGACTATTACATTTTAATGGGTTCAGCCACAATGAGGGGAAAAACTCATAATGCCTGATTATTTACTATGCATTTTTGTTTTTAAAGCAAATATATAAGGACTTGAGGTATGACCCCACTTTTCATTCATCCAGGCCCTGATCTCCGACTAGCATCCTTATGGGCTTTAATTAGCCACTTTTGTACAGTCAACCGTTGCACCAGTAGGCTAATTGGGTCCGACTACAAATGATATTATACTCTAGACCTGGGGGTCATATCCTCCACAGAGCTATAGTGTCGGCAGGTCAATTAACATCTGTTTTGCACCTGGAAACACCAGACGGACCTTTACTATCCAAATAACGATTTTAATTAAACAATTAAGCAGGATAAGGATAACCTGCAGACACTGCGGCTCACATGACATGGACTAGGCCACCCATGCTGTGGACTACCAAGGAAGAAATACATTTTTCCGGCGTACACAGATTTAAATCAACATGGGCAGAGACCCGCTGGAAATCTCAGCTGGAAATCCCTTCCCGCAACCAAACCACAGCACAATTACCTGGTTCCGACCCCTCCGTCTGCCATAATTGCGTCTCACCAACGTCTTGTAGTTTTGGTTCTTCTTTGTCAAGTAGTAATACAAGACGCAGTCCGACACACACTGCAGGGAGAGAGGAGGGGCTGGTTAATTTAAAAGCGAAAAACGGCGGGCTCAATGAGAATTGGGACCACACGCTTCCTTGACATAATGCCAACAGCCTCAGTTTGGGGCTCCGACAGAGTGCAGACTGGGAGCGGCGAAGACAGATAAATCAAAGAAGAGTCACCTTGCTATGAAGCTTTTAAAACCCCCCAAGATTATTTGGTATTTTTACACAGAAATGGGTCATGCTGTCTAAGACACTGCTTATTCCGGCTCCTTACTGGCTTGGGGCCTGAGGCAACAGTAGTCCGGGTCTTCAAATGTCAATGAAATAGTCCTAATGACTGAGTGTATAAAACAGCAAGCATAGACCTTCACGCCGTCATTTCAGTTTGAACTCAATAATGATTTATTCCAAGGTAACAGCAGACAAGCTTCTTAACTTAAATTCACTCACCTTCCTCTCCAAGTATGAAGCGATGAGGCCAAAGTTTTTCGGATGCTGTACGAACCTGAGCAAGGGAAGTGATGCAACGAGAGATACATTTACACACCGTTTAAGACTACAGCGGCTGTTGTAATTTATCATCTTATTAGAAGGCACAGCAGAAACCTAAGAAATGCCAAAATAGCAGGTCCAAACAAAAATACAAAACTACTTGTCCTCATGCTTGTCATGCTACCAGTTATTTTCCACCCATGCCTTCTACCAAGAGCATGCAAAAGGGTGTTTGTCGACAATGTTAAATGTGTTAGGGCTAGGGCTAAAACGGGAAGTATGCTGGTAAGCGGACAGCAAAACGCGGCTATTCTAATATAACTGTACATATTTTGAATGGACGGGTTCTGGAATAAACTGCTCTTTGAGCAGGAAGAAAAAGTTTTCATTAATGTTTTAAATGTCGAACTTAATACCCCTGCCCTCCTTTTACACTCACTTTTCCTTGAAGATTTCCTTCTCGTGCTCAGTCCAGACATTCATGAACTGTCGAGCCTTGTAGACCTTCATGGGGTCGTCCATAAGGCCGTTCATGTTGATGAACTTCACCCGCCGCTGCTCTGAGTCGTACATCATGGGTGGGATGACCGAGAGCTGTCGCATCTGCTTCTCGTTATTCTAGGGCGGAGAGGAGAGTCTTCACTTAACAACAGAGACAATGCCTTGTCATTGGCACAAGACAGGATGGGCAGATAGATCCTAAAGCCGCCCAATGGTTCTGCATTGGTATCACAAACACTGAATGTATACCATGGACAGCAGAATTAACTAGAAGGTTTTAAGACAGATAAGAACAAACAAATATGTTGACTACTAAATACACATACAGACCTCCTGTTCAGAGAGACCATCGATGATTTCAGAAATCTCGTGCTCACTTCTGGCAATGGTTGCTGAGAGACCAGTACCTCGCTGTCCAACCCTGGGGAGGGGGTTTACAAAAATCCATGAGCATACTTATATAAACTAGAGTGCAAGAGTAATCAGACCAGCTACAAGAAATAGGAGCTGCATGCGTGTATGTAGACACAGATAAAACAAGTACACTCAGCTTGCTGTACAATTTCATTCTCAAACTAACCTGATCCACCCTTTGATGCCAACTTGGCAGCTAAAAACCACCATTAGTTGGTCCCCTCC
Source organism: Hiodon tergisus (assembly GCA_025775045.1). Lineage (NCBI taxonomy): Eukaryota > Metazoa > Chordata > Actinopteri > Hiodontiformes > Hiodontidae > Hiodon > Hiodon tergisus. The sequence continues at coordinate 4,641,250 of JAOVYW010000084.1, read as the reverse complement.
CATCTCTGATTACATTTAATCCACTTTGTCGGAATACATATCTCGAGGAGGCAGCAGGAAATATGGCAACGAGAAGGTTCATCATAATGCTCACGCGCATCATCACAGTCACGACAGCGTCCACAACTGGAGCGCTCGAGCGCTAAGCAGCTGACGGCAGAGGCATTGCAGGAAATGACATTTTTAGTTTAAAAACCCATTTAACGTCGTATTACATGACCCTCACTTGGTCAGTTCTGGCCTTGGCCTCACCCTCATGTCCTTTTTCAATAGCTGCAGCTGGGAGTCCCATTATGTCAACTAATTATATTGTTCCTTTTAGCGTTCCCTTTCCCCTACCACGATGAACTCAGAGTTTTTGTATCAATTATTTTCAAAAGCCTTTCAATTAGGTACTGTAATTTTATCATTTAAAATCTGTTTTCATGACTAACTTGGATGAACCATTGTTGTTCGTTAATTACTAAAGGCCCCAAAAAACATTGCAAAAAAATTTTTTCATTAAATTGGAGAAATCTAGAATTTTCCAGACCGAGAGTATAGTTCCATCTGCAGGTGTTAGCAGCGTTTCTAAAAAAAAAAAAACACTGGAATACTCACTTCTGTGAGACACTCAAAATGAAGAGGAGAGGTCGCTCAATTGCCAGCTGCCAACATTCTAAACGTGGCCCGTGGGCAATCCGTTTTCGAGGAACCCCTCAGCCGCAATACTCAGAATGCTCCGGGGGTGGACCTTGTCCCAGAGACCCGGTATGTACAGAGCGCAGTGCCAATCGATTGCCTCACTGCCAAGCCGTTTTACCCACTGCTGACACACTGATGTGGAGTCCAGTGAGTGGCCAGGTCCTGCTTTTTTTGGCAGCTTGTTCATAGCGGCAGGGTATCGTCGGATGCTCAAAACTTTCCAGTTGGGAAATACAAATAGCATCTCATTCAATTACTAAAATACACACATATATATACATAATGTGTGTGTATTTTAGTAATTGTATGTATTTTAGTTTTAAATTATATATAACATTTTTTGATTGTTTATTTGATTTTTGTAATTTTTTTTGTATCTCTTTTAGGAAGTAATGCCAGTAAGGGCATTGATGTTTCAAAGAAGAAGAAAGCATGGTCCAAAGCAGAGGTTGCTGCTGTGATGAAGCATTTTAAAAGTCATGTAACAAGAGGAAAGCAGGCCTCTAAAAACGAATGTCTGCAGTGTAGACTGGCTGAGCATCCAGTTTTAGATGGTAGAACAACTCAAAATATTAGAGACTTTGTTAGGAACAGGGGTATAACGTTTAAAAGGCAGTCAGAGAAAAATCTATAGATTTTATGGAGGCTTTATGCTAACAACAATCAGTAATTTGGCATCCTGTCAGCAATTATACTGCACTGTATGCATAATATGGCATTTTAGTGATTTTTCCATCACTAACATTTTTTGGGGCATTAGTGATCTTTTGGGTACTGCCTTAGTCATTAAGAGCTTTCCACTACATTTCTGAGTACTTTATTTAAAGGATTTGCAAGTACTAAGCTAAGGTGCTAAATAAGTCAATGTGGTATATTTTTGTTGCTACATTAAGGTTTTTGTCTTTTACCATTAGTTAACTTTTAATACTTGGATTCTACAGTAAGAATAATTTTGTTAATGGTTTTAAGGCACTAAATTTTGTAATACTGTACTTGTTAAATAAAATTGAGTCCTTTATTTGGCATTTGCGAGTATAGATGCATCAAAGTTCT
>JAOVYW010000084.1:4626420-4639413 GCA_025775045.1 Hiodon tergisus | reverse complement strand
TACAGGACTACAGCGTACACCAGGGAGAGGCAACCCTGCTCCCCGAGTGCCGTAGCGTCTGCAGAGCTGCCTTCAAAATATTAGGTTATACAATACAGGAAAATCAATAGTTCAAAGTTTGACAGTCCCAATTTATGTACAGGTAAAATTATTTATTTTAAAAAGCATGTTCTAGAATTTCTATGCGCCCCCCCAGTGCCATCTGGCGGGCCCCCAGTTTGAGAACCCCTGCACACCATAGCAACAAAGGTCTCCGATACTCAAGTCTTATCTTCACCTCAACACGCTGTCACCTTTAGGAAGGGTGGGATTGTGAACAGATGAAGTGAAGAATCGACCACTCTCTGAGACGTATGGACCTCATAAATTTAGCGCCCTTTCCAGGCTCGTTTGCAACTCAGACTGCAGTTAATTCAAAATCTGGTTCTCTGCAGAACACTCAGAGGTTCATAGGATTGCTCACGTTGTCACCAAGGTCTTTGGTGGGGCAGTACATGATGTACTGGCAGCCAGATCAGTGAGTCTGTAATTATAACTTTTAGCCATGCCTCGTCCAATTTCCCAGCCTCTATCTTCTGTTTGTACAAGTTGCACTTCTTAGCTGAAGAGCCCATACAAACCAGATGCAAATTAAAAACAAGCTCTGCTCTCAAACCGCTGTAAATTTAATTTGAGGCGGAACGATTCCATTGTTTTGGTGGGCAGGCTGTTGCCGTGTATGGCAGTGAGGTTGCATCAGTATGTTGGCAAAGCAGACCAAGTACAAGGGATGCTCCGTGAGGAATTTTGTTGTGCGCCTTCTCTTTATGAATACTAACTGGACCTGTGAAATAACTCAATCATGTTTATACTGAAACGGGACTTATATCTGTGTCAAAGAACATAAGGTGGCAAAAATGTATTGTTTCATGCAATTCACAAGTAATAGCACTTCAAGCATTCAGGTTTTAATTACTTATAATTTAGTTTTTACAGAAAAGGAAGCATAACTTAAATTTGCCAGATTACAAAAAATATATTTCTTAATATGAAAATGCATTTCCTAATATGGACCTTAAAAAAAATTTGAGGTGAGTATTTGATGAAAAAATACGGTAACTGGTTGTCACAATATTTATGGAGTGTCTCATAACCTTGGTATGTGGTGGTAGAAAGCCTGTGACCATAACCGACCACTTGTTCGCTTTTCCGCCTGCTTTGCAGCGCATAAACAGATTTTTGTTGACCTCCCAACTTCTCGGGTTTTTAATAAGTGAGGCTTTTAGCATTTTCCTCCATAACATTAATACAGAGCCCAACTCCGGTTCCCACAAGACTTTGTTTTCTTAGGAGCCCTCGACCGTCTGCCCGGTCCTTCAGCTCTCCATCTCCCCGCCCAGCAAAAGCTTAAAAATGTTAACCTCTCTCCCACTTGGACAGGTGCCAAAACAGATAGTTTTGCATTGCAAAGGTTTCAGTCTCCTGGCCTATATTTACTGACATGCTGCTTTTACAGCCTAAGTTTCCAGGTGCTGTGATCAGCCAGGGGGTCACAGAAGTCATTTCCAGAAACTTTAAAACGTTTAACATTTTATTTGACCCGCAAGATGCACACCTCACTGCTTATAATAGACATATATGTTTGCATGTGGTCATAAGAGCCATGTGAAGGAGTAATTTAGGTATTAATCCACATTTAAGTTTCGTAACGCTATCCTTGGTGCCCCATAATGTATTTATTTATTTAGCTCATCGCTAAAAAACATCTCCTAATGCCTTCCTGGTTGCTTGCAGGCTGGTAGTGTCCTCAAAAGGGAAGTGCCACTCCTCCAAGTGGCGATTAACCTGTTGTGCGGACTGTGTTGCCTGTGGTGTGGAAAATATATGGGTGGTTCGGACGAAAACTAGTCGTACTTACTCACCCTCCCCATGTGTGATAGCAGGATTCATCGCAGCGAGTGGAAATGCCTCCGCACAATTGCTTTTCCAAAATATATAAACAATAAGGACCATTGAATGGTCACCGTGAACATGAACTTTATATACTTTATTTTAAAAACAGCTTATTGATCTTGAATTCTTTGTTTCTGCCAACAGCTATTTGGCCTCTGTTGGAAACGTACCTGATGGTGAGTTATATCTCCAAAGCTTATCGCAAATTTCACATGCGATAAAATCAGGTAACAATTTTTTTTGTCTTGTCGTGCAGGGGATAACATTTTTGCTAATATCATCTGCTTTTTTTTTGGTAGAAATGTACACATACTCCGTATATATATATTTTTTTATTATTATTTATTTTAAAAGTATAAATGCTCTGGAATGCGTATCTAAAGTTGCTAACACTGTTAATTAAATGCTGTGGATCAGTGCAGTCAGAGCCAAAGCGCCACCTGCTGTTTAGTCTTTATCCTCAAAAAATGTATGTTTTTTTAGTGCACTTCCGCTTTGATATTAGTGGTGCCAATGCAACACACAGCATCATCTAAGAACCCCAACGTCACTCTGCATGGGGTTACACTGACTAGTTGCTGAATATAACACCTGAAAAAATGCAACAACTTTTCAGTGTATACTTTTATCTCTTGGGACAACGTAGGACATTAACACTTAATATGAATTTAATCATTTGGAACCCTGCCTCTTTTATTAATAATTTATTGTGTGCAACAGGTTTTGCTATCCCACCTAAGCACTGAATATTGGATGCTATAAAGGTAACACATGGAGGCATGCACTGTACTAAGATTTAACACATTATTGTGTAAACCTAAAGACGCCACCTCACAGAAGAGATGAGCAAGGCTTTGATCAATCGGGCTGGTTCATTCCAGGCTAATCTTCCTGTGTCCCTATAGTCCTCACAAAATGTTTAACTTACGTAATATCTATGCTCTTTTCTTTACATCAATCATGTAAATGACTGTGCATTAATCAGCAAAAACCAAGGAATCAAAAAGACTATAGACTGTAAGTTAAATAAACAATCTAATATCCTATTGCCTACCATTTACCAATTATTTGCTGACTTTATTATTATAAATAATATAATTATAAAATTATTTGCATTGCTATTACCCCAGAGAACAACCAGATGCCTTGTGGCCAATTATCAATTTATCAATCCACCTTACAATTTTGACCAGGGCCCCGTTCATCCATGCTCTAGTAATGTAATAAATAACTTTTTAACCTCCATACTGCAGGGCTGCTTCACCACCTGTACACATGGATTCTATTTCCATCATTTTTTCTATGTTCTCTGACTGGTGTCATATTTGGTTCAGAAGGGCTTTTTGGTTAATGAACCCTTGTTCAAAGATCAACCAGATCCAATAATGAGTATTCTTTTACATTTACAGGCTTGTCACCTTTTGTAGCGTTCTGCCAAGTGTTTTGGGTGGACCCAGGCCTGCTTGAACATGATTACCTCCATTTCTATTAGCCTTTAAGCATGGGGCCCATACAGCCGGAAAGAGAGATTTTGTATACTCAGTATAGCTGCTTAGTCTCTCCTTAGTCTTTTAGGAGGGGATTCTGATTCTGGTCATTTTATTTTAAAAATATCAAAACACGTGTGGATCATGTTCTTCAGCAATATTTATTTTCCCATCTCAGCTATATATAATATTGATGTATTGTTTCAGGTTAGTTATATTTTATTTTTGTGTGTCTACTCTCTGTACTCCCCAGACTGCTGTTTTCTTGCACTGCAAAGCATCAGCGTTGTCAGGAAGTATCTCTCTTTCCTGGAGCTGCCCATCAGCTGGCTTTGCCCATCAGATTTCTCCACTGTCATAGGGTTAAAGGAGTACAAACAAGCGAAGGTATACCGGCCGAGAGTCGGTCTATGAAATGCAACTGAGCTGAGTTGCATCCTCTGCCTGTAAATCAAAAAATAAACTTTAATTTATGTAGCTTTCATTTGGCATACCAGCCATTTAGCATCGATTACTTCACATGACAACATGAGTCTCCCATGGAATCATTTGTGCCTAATGCTTTTATGAGCGTTTGACTTCATTGACAGCGCTGCACTGAAGAGCCACGTTTCCGGTTTAAATTGATTCAGGTGGTTTCTTTATTATACTGTACTTGCTATCACTTTCTTCAGGTTTATTTTATTTGCAATGCTTAAATATACACATATAAACCTGTAATATTACATATAATATAATTTGCATTATATTCATAAAATAATCTTTCAGTGTGGTTTGGTCAAAAGCAGCAGATAAGTCCACTCGTCTAAAAGCATGTGATGTCATGTTGTGTAACCAAGTAACCATGTATAATATATACCCACGTATTTCTATCGATTTCATTAATGTTTTCTCTCTCCCACTCTGATACAGAGGGCCATGTTTTGCCACCGAAGCCAGCTGCTGTGGTTTCGCCACCTCTACGTGCTGTTCTCCCGCTACATGCTGATCAACACATTCCGACTCGTCTATCAAGAGAAAAAGGAGCTATAACTCAATTGGAGCTGTGTATCTTTATATGAAAAGCAGAAATGACTCACTCAAGTCACAACCTCAGCATTTTATACTTTTCTCTTATTTGAGAAATATTTAGATATTTTGCCCTGAATCGGTTTGCACCTGAGGTTCTATTTTTCTATTTTATCTCATAAAACTCGAATAAAAAATAAAAACACAATAAAGCAAGATTGTATGTAAATGAAAACTACACACAAACTACAACATTATATATACTTGCGATGTACTATTTTGTATCAATCATATTTTTTTGGTTATACCACATTTTCACATATGGTATGGTCAGGAATTTTCCAGAAGAATAAAAAAAACCAAAGCCTTAGCCAACCACGGGAAAAAGTGAGCAGGACAAGAATAGTGAGAGTAATGAAGTGAAGTGATAGCAAGGAAAGCTTTTAGCACCCGAAAGACTAGGGCCATATGCCCCCTCCATCTCAGCACTCAAGATGACTGGAGGACAAACTGAGCATGTTTTATCCTGATACTTAAATAGTCTGCTTCTCCGAAAAATCTGGTACATTTTAAGTAACCAGTGAACTGATGCTGGGACTTGGTTATGATCTTGAAGATATTTTGATCTTAAAGCTGGAGGTACTGAATAATATCTAATATCAAATATCTAATCTAATATCAAAATCTCAGTTTACTCAGTTTGGAGAAAAGGCCAGATGTTGTTTTGAAACTTCCCAGGTTTGCATGGTTGAAACTTTGAGGAAAATGTACTACCTGAGTGAGGTACCTCACAAAGACAGATGTTTTTATTCTGAAAGCATGTGAACCAATATTACTGCATGCATACACACAGAGGTCAGTCAACCAATTATGTAATGTGGCACCATGGGTTTTCAACCGGACCATTGGTATTTCAACCTTTTTTATCGCAGTGTTGTATTGAACGCTTCAGCAGCGCAGGCCTCTATGCTAGACATTTTTTGTTCCAATCATTCGGTATGAATGATGAAATACACAGTATCCAGAGCAGATCTACAACCCCAATTCCAATAAAGTTGGGACAGTATGGAAAATGCAAAAAAACAAACAAAAAGTCATTTGAAAATTCAATTCACCCTGTACTATATTGAAAACACATTATTAACACATTATTTGATGTTTTACTTTGTGAATTTTATTTATTTTTGAAAATATACACTCGTTTCAAATCTGATGACTGCAACACACTCCAAAAAAGTTGGGACAGTCGACTGTTTACCACTGTGTAACATCACCTTTTCTTTTAATAATACTTAATTTAATTAAGCTTTTGGGCACCCTTTGGTTAAGTTTAGCAAGCGCAATTTTCCCCCATTCATCCATTATGCATTTCTTCAGCTGAGCAAATGTACGTGGCCTTCGTGGCTCATTTTGCGTTTCATAATGCGCCACACATTCTCAATCGGAGACAGGTCAGGACTGTAGGCAGGCCATGCTAGCACCCGGGCAGAATGTGGTTTGGTGTTGTCCTGCTGGAAAATGCAGGGACGTCCCTGGAAAAGACGACGTCTGAATGGCAGCATATGTTGCTCCATTGCATATCTTTCTGCATTAATGGTGCCCTCACAGATGTGCAAGTTACCCATGCCATGGGAACTGACACACCCCCATACCATGACAGATGCTGGCTTTTGGACCTGACGCTGATAACAGCTTGGATGGTCCTTTTCCTCTTTGGCCCAGAGAACACCACAGCTGTTTTGTCCGAAAACTATTTGAAATGTTGATTTGTCGGACCACAAAACACGATTCCACTGCGCTACTGTCCATCTCGGATGAGACCGAGCCCAGAGAAGTCGGCGAGCGCCTCTGGACAGTGGTGATGTATGGCTTCTGCTTTGCATATTAAATCCTTAACTTACATCTGTGGATGCAGCAGCGAATGGTGTTGACTGACAAAGGTTAACAAAGTATCCCTGAGCCCATGTCAGGATATCCATTACAGACTCATGACGGTTGTTAAGACAGTGTCGTCTGGGGGATTGGAGATTACCCGCATTCAGAAGTGGTTTTCGGTCTTGCCCTTTACGCACCGAGATTTGACCGAATTCCTTGAATCTTCTAATTATATTGTGCACTATAGAAGATGAAATGCCCAAAATCCTACCAATTTGTCTTTGGAATGTTGTTCTCAAAGTGTTGGATTATTCCCTGATGCATCTGTTGGCAGATTGGCGAGAAGGCCTTTTTTGGAGGCTCCTTATATACTATGATTACACGATTGCCTCACCTTCTTATTTCAACTTGTCACATCGCTATTAGTCCTAAATTGCCCCGTCCCAACTTTTTTGGAACGTGTTTCATGCAACAATTTCAAAATAAATGTTTACCTTCAAAAAACTATGCAGTTGATTCGTTAAAACATCAAATACCTTGTCTTTATACGTTTTTTGTTTAAATACAAGTCAAAGTACATTTACAAATCACTCCTGTTTTTATTAGCATTTTCCATACTGTCCCAACTTTTTCTGAATTAGGTTTGTATTTTCAGCTAAATGTCTATTCCAAGTTGGTGATTATTCATCTAGTGATATAGAGCATTTATCACAACTTCGGCATTAATCAGTTTGACCCTGCCCCTTCGGTTTGATTGCTCTGCTGGGATTAAAGTGACATTGATGGGTGCAGATTTTTAGCAAAAGTTTTTAGTAGCTGTTTTCAACGACTAAAAATGTTGGGCACCCTTTGCTGCGCTTTTGACGTTCCATTCTAGAGCAATAACAAAAACGCGTTTTAACCGTTTTTAGAAAATAACTTTCCCGGTGGACACAAGCCCACTTAGGCTTTCCATAACAAAAGCGGTTGAATGCTTGTACAATACAGAGGTTTCAGGTTATTTCAATTATTTATTTACTATATATAATTTTGCATACAAAGCATGGAGTAGTTTGTGTAAATCAGACATACCAATTCCTATGTAAATGTATCAAGATTTCAAACTAAAGTCTGAGGCAAATAACAGCTAGGGGGTAAATACTTTTGCAAGGCACTGTACATAGTACTTGAAGTAATTACACTGTAATATGCAGATTTCTCAGTCGATTTTTATTTTTGCTTTTACTTTTTAATGTAAAATTTAAATTTTCTTGTCACAGAAATACCGTGAACTCTAAATTATATTTTCTTTTCTGCAAACTACATCCAATCACCAAATATACACTTGAAAGGTATTTTATGTAGTTTAATAGAAAAGTGCATGCATTTCTTTATAAATTATATGTCATTCTGCTAGCGGTCTGGACATGTTTCTGATGGACTGGTGCTTTTCCATGCTCTCCTCCCACTTCTCTCCACAAAACTCCTCCATTGTTACACTCCGCACAGTCCCTGGATCAAGGCAGTGTGGTGCCACACCTAGGGGGAAAGTTGGCCTGCGATCATACCGGCCCCTTAAATGCAAAACTCTGTCAAGTTGACATTATATAACTTAAACAAAACTGTTAAAAAAAAGAAATGAAATGGTCATCAAACTGTTTTAACAATATACTTTGTGGAGCAATCAGTTTAAAAACTGATTTATGTAGTTATTTACTACACATAGAAACAATAAAGCCTTTATGCTCACAAACAATGTATTTAAATTACAAGTCATTATGTGCAAATTAAATACATTGATGTGAGCATTAAGGTTTGAATTTCCTGCATATTACAAACACACTGGATGTGTGTGTACCAACCTCTCATTCTGGATTATTTGTACTAACCATATCCATCAGGATTGGAGCGTGGAGTATAGAAACTCTGAACCCCACAGGTTTTGCAGAAGGTATGCTTGGCATTGTTAGTATTGAATGTATATGTGGTTATATTTTCCAACCCCTGTGCAATATAAAATATATACCATTATTAATTTGAAAAGAACAACAGAAAATGGACAAGAAAAATTAGCTTCAAACTATTTTTGGATTACAATATTTGTACCTACCTGTAAAAGAGTGAACTGTATTTTGGGTACAATGAAATGATGATTTTGTTTCTTAGTACAAATACTGCAACTGAATGGGGTGTAAAGTACGTAAATCATTAAAAAAACAAAAACAATTTTAATTCTTAAAATGCAATAAATCAGAAAGGGGGCATACTATGGTTTAAAGCATGTCTGCATTCAGTTATCTAAAGCGATTTTATCGGCCGTACAGACTAGCGTTGTCTTTCTGCAGCTACAGCACTCGCTATTACTTACTTGCATTTGAAAACATGAAGATCAGGGGAACTCCACACCAGGAAACGGACGGTTCCACAATGGCAGCCACCGGTGTGCATAACGAGTCCAGCGCCTTCCCTTCAGTGGTGACAAACGTGACATAACTACAGTTGATACGCTTGTGGAAGTTAGTCTAGTGTATTTTAGCAACGTGGAGGACTTTTAAAATATATATTTCGTCATACAGCTTTGGTAGGTTAATTTGATAAATATATTTTGCAAAAAATCAAGACGTATGTTATACGACTTACAAATCCACACGAAAATCCATACTACATGTGTTCGGTCATCTAATTTCTACATACCTTTTGATTACTCCTTTTTTGGCGTCCGTCATTGTGGATTTAATGAAAGTGTTTATATTTTATAATTATAAAAATTGATTACTCAAAACAACACATCCCCTGGAATTGCGTCATTTCCCATAACCCAAAAGCGATGCTCAGTTATTACAGACCTTACTGTCAAAGCTGAAAATAAAGAAATCAGGCGCCAGGGCAAAGTCACGTGTCTCTTCCACCATCTTAAATTCACACCCTTTAAAAACAGACTTCATATTACTCACAAGTGCCTGAGCAACTATGCGTAATATCGTCGTGTTTTTTTAAGGCGTTTTTTAAATCCTGTTTGTAGATTCAAAACAAACAAAGGCTTAGCTTTATTAGTTGACGACAGTTAAGGTTTGAAAAACATTCTATTTATTTTATATATTGGTACCTGGTCCTCTGTATTCCCGTTGCTCTTTTTCGTTATGTTATTTCAGTAGTATATAGTATTCCTAGAGAGGAAATTGTAATGGACATATGGCTCAATATGCAACATTATGCAACTTTTTGAAAACATTTATCTGCCCTCGGAGTCTTTTGCTACAAAATCAACTTTCAATAACTAACAATTGAACTTACTCCATAATTATACATAATTTCACCCTTTATATATCTTAGAGCCCTTGTCACTATTCAATGCTGCACAATAAACACAATTTCCTCTTTCTGTACACAGCATTCAGTTCAAATGAATCTAGAAAAGTAAATTTCCTCAGTTTGCTCTGGTTTCCTTCCACTGTCTAAAGATATGGGAGAAAGGTGAATTGTGAACTGGTTCCGATGTGTGTCTGTCTGTGGTCCTAGGAACTGTTCTTAGTTAGCATCAAGTAATTACACTAATTACATCACATGATACTAGTCACAAGACTATTCAGTCAGCTGAATACGTTAATAGTTCTGGAAAATTCTGAAACACGTCAAATGAAGTTCAAAGTTCCTGGTGCTTGTTCCTACACACACCCACCCCATTTAACCCCTTCTCAGGAGAGAATAGTGACGTACTGGGGTATGGCAGTGCACAATGCCTGCTGACAATGGAGATACCTAATTTTTTTTAAAGACACAGTCCCTTCTTTAAAAGGTTGGTTCAAATAAAGACGTATGTCAAGTTATCCCATCAACAGCACTTCATCTGAAATTGTCCAACATTTAACAAATATAAAACATACCCTTCCCTTTGCATCAGATCTAATAACACAATCCAACCAGTTTTTTGGTAGTGGCACGATAAACAGTCAAAGAATCAAAAGAACTACACATTCCTGTGATTTTAAATGTAAAAGTCTGTGTTACATTTAAAACATTTACTTTCTCATACAATGTGATACCTTTTTCCTATGTGATGCAATGAAGAACTGCCTTTCAGTACACATAACATATACTGTTAATTTAAAATCAAATGAATTAATATAAAGCCTATGAATTTTTCCCCCAGTGGGATACTGATAGGACAAACAGATTGAAATACCGACTTTGTTTATGTCGCCTGGTTTCTCAGTGTTACATTCTGTGTAAGGCTTGCTCAACAGGGTTGACTTGAATATCTGGTGACATCCATGCTGCCTGTGAAATTGATCTTATCAGTCTGTTCATATAATACTGTTATCGTTTCAGTGGTACACAGTGCTTTCAGATAAATAAAGGCCAAAGGGCATACTTAAAAAAATAAATACAGGTTCTACCTGGCTACACGTGATGCGGAAAAACTGAACCTATAGATGTTACTTTGACCGTTTTATGGTGAAACTCCATTTTCTTCAAATTTAAATGCTCATCAGGCCCCGGGTTCATAAATGTGCACACTACAGGAAGATTTATAGTGTTAAATGCAAACAAAATTTTTATATAAATCAATAATATTTCATTTGAGAGCTACACTCATAAATTAGGTCAGGACAGCCTTGTTTAAAAGCTTAACAGTGTTGGTTGCCTGGCAATCATTTATATAGTTATCTGAAGTTATCATTCATGTAAGTATTTTATTATATACAATTTGCTTTTGCTGTAATGTAGTAACATAACGAGTACTTAAAGCAGAAATGGTAGCCTTGTAGTCCCTCAGCTCAGACCTATTTTGCTTCTGTAAGCAAACCAGCTGTCTGCATATGTCCATGAAACACATTGCCATCTGTCTGCCCAAATCGAAACACATAGCTTTCTAAATAAAGAGTGTACAACCCTTGTGTCATTTAAGGTTAATACGCTGGTTTTATTCTGCAAATGCATAACCTGTGTTGGGACAAGCAACAGGAGTACCCAAAATAAAGAGTTTTTTTTTATTTTAAACAAAAGTAAACATCAACTTTCATAGTTAAGTAAATAGATTTTATCATGGTGTTTTTTTCCCCAGAAGTAAAAACTAGGTCACCAGGAACAGTACTGTAAACAGAAATGCAAACACCAGTAACTAAACCATATGTATAATTAATTTTAAAATAATTTACTAAACAATATTTAACAAAATTATTAGCTCTGAATATTCTAATTTTTTCTATTCTCGATCATTCTTCACTCCGTGTTTTCTTTGTAAGTTACATCATGAAATTCAAACATTTTCCATCTAAAGTGGCACATTTAACCAATAGAATTTGAACAACCTGAAACTAGCCAATCCGTGAGAAAGAGGTGGGCTCTTAAAAACTTCTCGACTTTTCTCGACTCATCTTTTTGCTGAAAACAATTACATATTATTCCGCAATAGTTTTATATATTTATATTAAGTGTAGAACCATTATGGAATTGACTTAAGTTGATGTAAACTGTACATTTCTAAAATTATATGAATGTTTTATTTAGTTGTGTCCATATATAGAGAAATAATGTACGTTTATTAAATGGAACTATTTCTACCAGCGGATGGATATAGTCAAATGACCCTTTCAAACGTCACAATATTTTGCTTGCTTAAATACAGTAGGCGTCGAAGACGCAGTAGAAGTGCTAGATCGTTGGAAGAAAATAGAAACTTTGCTGCAGTTGACTGCTTATAATTGGTAAGTTCTTTTCTAGGTAATGGCCGATGTGCATTTTTAGGTATTAAATGTGTCCACCGTGTATGTAATTAGATTCAGTGATTTTTTTTACTACTGTTAAAGGGCGCGAATATGTTGCTGCGTAATTAAGAGATATACGCTTTTAAATGCTCTCAACCTTACTTTGTAATTTTACGATGTTCGTTCATTGTTTTTATTAGTATTATTGTTGTGTAAGCTTAGTGTATTTCGTAGGTTTCGTTTGCTAATGCTGACTCACTTCAGAAGATACTGACGAACCCTGATAACTCAAAATGGCGTAGCCTACTAACGTAAATGTCGCTTTCGAGTGAAGAACTGACGTGTGGCAACTTTCTATACGCACTTGTTTACGGCTAGCTATATAATGTAACTTACATTATAACCATCGTTTTTCTCTGTATAATTCTGTAATATTTCACTAATGTTAAATTGCGGGCTTCTAAAGAAACTTCCGTTAAACTGTCACTTAATTTTTTTTATTTCAAAGTTAACGCGTTTAAAATGATTACCATAACTTTTATAAAAGGTAACATGTTTTAATGTCGATATTTGCTTCGTCTGTTTAGTAACTGTTTAAAAAAAGTTTTGAGTTAATTTATAGCCTTTCCCATACGGGAACTAGAAATTCTGGATAGCCTTGTTTCAAATTTGGTGTTGCAGGTTTTTCGACTATAAATGGGTGGATAGTTGGAGTGTGATTTTGAAAATGTACTTGACATGGGACTATGCAATCCTAACAGCATTAACGTTCTTTGTGGCTGCTGGAGTCGACTGTTACATGTAATGCTAAAAGAGAGGCTTTCCTGTCAACAAAGGAATTTTCAATACATGAGAGAAAATTGATTCTCACCACTCCTTAAATGTTTTTTTTTTTTTTTTCCCCTTCTAGTTCTGAGACATCTCAAGATGCAGATCTTTGTCAAGACCCTCACAGGCAAGACGATCACCTTGGAGGTGGAGCCCAGTGACACTATTGAGAATGT
>JAOVYW010000084.1:4602132-4621703 GCA_025775045.1 Hiodon tergisus | reverse complement strand
CATCAGCCTCAGTAGCGCAGTTCCTACAGCCTCCTTCACTCATCCATCAGCCTCAGTAGCGCAGTTCCTACCTCCTCCATCACTCATTCATCAGCCTCAGTAGTGCAGTTCCTACGGCCTCCATCACTCATCCATCAGCCTCAGTAGTGCAGTTCCTACGGCCTCCTTCACTCATCCATCAGCCTCAGTAGCGTAGTTCCTACGGCCTCCTTCACTCATCCATCAGCCTCAGTAGCGCAGTTCCTACGGCCTCCTTCACTCATCCATCAGCCTCAGTAGCGCAGTTCCTACGGCCTCCTTCACTCATCCATAAACCTCAGTAGCGCAGTTCCTACACCCTCCTTCACTCATCCATCAGCCTCAGTAGCGCAGTTCCTACGGCCTCCTTCACTCATCCATCAACCTCAGTAGCGCAGTTCCCACCTGCTCCTCCACTCTCGCTTATCAGTCAGCCTCAATTACTCTTTCCTACCTCTGTTCTCTACCTCCCGTTTGGAACCTTTAACCAGGAAGAACAGCACCTATTT
The DNA here is from genome assembly GCA_025775045.1 of Hiodon tergisus. Taxonomy (NCBI): domain Eukaryota; kingdom Metazoa; phylum Chordata; class Actinopteri; order Hiodontiformes; family Hiodontidae; genus Hiodon; species Hiodon tergisus. The sequence goes on along the minus strand of JAOVYW010000084.1, from coordinate 4,621,176 downwards.
CAACAGCATCTATGTAAATTACATTTTTTTCTGGGCAGCCCAATCATTTGGGCCTAATGATTTAAAAAGCCTTCTTCTAAAGTTCTTCTAAATTTTATATTTTCATTCAAAATCAAATATCAATATTTTTTTAAGGGGACTGAATCTACCTCTAAAATCCTACCAAGCACATATTCAGTCACAGGCCACAAAGCAGCTACAGGGTTTAAAAACAAGTATGAATTAAAACAACAACACATGAAGGACAATAATAATGTCATGCTTCAGTTAAGGAGTGCTGAAGACTAAGGAGGGTGTCCCATTGATAAACATGGCCTAATTCAAAACACAAAGCAATCAGGTAGTGGGGTTGCACCTGCATACTGCAGCACACAGCTGCCAACGGCTGTGTGTGTGTGTGTGTCTGTGTGTCTGTGTGTGTGCGTGAAACCAATTATGTTTGAGTGACTATGTACATGCTTGACAACCAGGGAGAGTGAAAAGGCACGGTATCTGGCGTTGAGGTAAATGGAATGAAATTGCAGACTGAAACTTAAAACGATTTCCCGTTTAAGACACCCCGCAAGAAGCATTTAATGATTTCCTGTAAGAGTTGGAGAGCTCGGGGGCCTCCAGGGGTAACCAGGGTAAAAAGCAAGACTCCCTCATACCCCCCCGGACCAGAAACAGTTCCGAGCATTCTCTATTCGTTTGGCCAGAAGTGAGCAGATCTGAGAACAAGGGGCGAGCAACACGTAATCTTTACCAGGAAAGAGGAGCTACAGGTGCCTGCTGTTATGCCCCCTTCACTCACATTGGCAGCAGAGTCATCTTCCCCTTACTCTTACTCTTACTGTGTGTATGTGTGTGTGCATCCTCAGTAATTTACACGAGGGGTGTAACAGGTGCTGGGTATGATCCATATTTTCGCACATCAATGGCATTTGCACATAAAGGGAACCTATGCCTTTACGTGGGTGTGTTTGCGTGTCAGCGCAAATCTGAAACCGTAAATGAGAAATTAGTCAATGTGTGCGTGTGTGGGTGGGTAACGCGGTGCCTCAACCATGTCCGTCAGTCTCCTCTGAATACAGCGCCACAGACAGTGAGGGGAAACTACAACGAGGCAGGATTCCCCTTCTTCACAGACACAAAGAACTGAAACTGCCACTCAACATTCACCCATTCAGGCAACAGGATATAGACAGCACCTGGGCCTAATCTCAAACCACCACCAATGCCCCTCCTCCTCCTCCTCATTTGACACAGAGAAATACTGTATGAGAAATGCCAGTAAAACCCTCCTGGAGCTCAGCACTAAAATGGTCAGGACTAAAATGCATGATGAACACAATTTTTAAATCATTATTATGCAGAAAGGTATGGTGGAAGATTCTGAAATGTTTAAGGAGGATCTGGTGGCTGCGTGTTACCACTCAGTGAACCAGAAAAGTGAGGGAGAGAAAGGTGTGTTTGAGGATGAGCCATTATTTATACAACCTGACTTAGTCACTGGCTTTGATAGACAGGTGGAATTTCTGTTAGGAATGTATGGTAACTACATCAGGGGACTGTGCAGCCCTCAGCAAACATTGCTCTCCAACTCCAGTGTAGAAAAATCTTCCTCGTCAAAGCCTTCCACTGGTTCAGAGAACTGCAAAGTATTGACTTCTCCTCAGACAAACCTTCACACCTTGAACGCTGCATAAGGGAGAGGTAGCCTTCTTGTCAGTCGTCAGGAATTAACCAACGCTAGGGAAGGGCGACTGTGCACTGTGCTGGGTGCCAACTTCAGGACAGTCAAGGAGACATGATCTCCTCCGACAAACCTCAGCTCAGAGACGAGGCCACAGTCGACAGCCAACCTCACCTGTAGTATCACAAATGAACCTGGCTCTAAACAAAACCCTTGTCTACTGACTTCAGTGAGAGTTCTGCTTTCATCCATAGGCAGTAGGAAAAAAAAAAAAAAAAAACCCAACACAAAGGCTAGCTGTCTGTCCATACAGCTCTTAGTTCCTCCTAGGTCTGTCCAGTTCGCTTGAGAATTTCATGAGGCCAATCAATTTAAGCTTATTTGAAGGCAGTCTTTTTTTTTTCTTCCTTATCTAGATTCACTTCGCCCTGGTTGAAATTTGCTCAACTCCACCCCGTCTTAGAGACAATGTTCCGTAAATAAAGTGCCATTAAGTTTTAGCCTGCGATACAGCGGATCTTACAATGCAAAGTTCAAATGATGCCAGTTTACCGTAATGAGCTACTGCAGCCTTTGGGAAAGCAAGCACACAGCCATCAGGATGCATGCAAAGATACATGCCTACCAAAATACTGTGGGTCACTCGACCCATTGCAGATTACCACATCTTTACAGCCCTTAAGTCTCATGAACAATAGTGCTCCAAAATCACAGAAGGAGAATTCACAATCAAATGATCCACAATGTCATAGTATTGGATGTTTGAAGGTTATCTGGTCTAGTTTTTGAGTCGCTGGTGTACTCGACCCACACTGCAATAACCCTGCAGTCAATACGCCGGTCTCTCTCACTCACCCATCCTCCTTGGCTCTGAATCCAGGGCTGGATGTGGTTGTCCAAGTAGACCGTCATCCAGTCTGCGATGCGGCCCACCAGGTGGCTCATCTCCTTCTCCACGCACTCCACGCAGAGCGCCCCGCCGAAAGCGAAGAGACCCACCACGCGGCCCCAGTTCACGCCGTCCCGGAACACCTCATTCATCACGTTCTCGAAGCTCTGATATGCCGTGGCGGGTGTGATGTGCAGCTGGGAGGAGAGGTCACTGAAGGCGCGGCTGAAGCGTAGCTCAAACTCGTTGGCCGAGTCCCGCAGCGCCTCCTTCACAGCCTCCAGGCCCCGCGGCGCCGCTGATGCGGAAGAGGGCGGCCGCTCCGGAGACCTACCCCTGCTCGCGCCGTTCGCGGATCCGTTCACGTGGGCCATCAGCGTCGCCCCGTCACTTTCCACCCGCTCCGAGCCCTCAGTCCGACTCCGGCCTTCAGCCAGGTCGATGTGACTACAGTAGTTCTTCTGGGACAGCTTATAACTTATGTAAAATTTCACCAGTTCTCTATTGCTGTAAGACATAATTCCCAACTTCCCAATTTTGTCCTCTACTTTCAATCTGATTCTTTCTTGACGTCGATCAAGCTTCGATGGCCATTCTGGCTTACTGCTTGGGTTTTAAATCTCGCTGTTGACCTCTTTTGAAGGATGAGGAGTAGATAGTACAATGGTTCAGTCCCTAAGGTAAAAAGACAAGGAGATGAAGGGGCTAAACAGTAGATGTGATTTTCAGGTATTGAGTACAAATTGAATCTAGACAGGGGTCATGGAGTCTCATGAATAAATCATGTAAATAAACCAATAAACTATTCGTTGATCAGGCCATTATTCTAGACGCCAGATGGTGATATTTTTATCACCTGCTACTCCAGATGAGCCTGCTGGCACAGTTTTCTTCTGTAGCTTGGGAAAACACAACAAATCAAATGAGACTGACCTATATATTGGTTTTATAGAGACAAAGCGAATTTCACCTGTATGCCATTCACAAAGTCTGTAAAGAGAAAGGCTCTCCCTACCAAGTAGCCAGACCCCCATTGCCCCCATATCCAGTAGACAGAAAAAAAGAAAAAGAAAAAAAATGTACTTAATTTCTAAACAGAAATCCAAAAAGTGGAGATAGCATTAATCAAATAAAGCATTCTCAGTCGTAATGAAGAAGGAATGAAACTTAATAGTACACGGACAAGAGGGTATTTTTTTTCCTCGGGTTGACTTTTGGTATGATCGTTAAATTATCGCTGACGAATCACGATTGTACAAACGATAAATGACACATTGTTCAACGTTCGATTTAACGTAACGTTAAATGCGTCAAAAAAAACCCGTTACCGTTTCTTAGGCAGATCTGCATGTACCTAAAACATTCCGTAGCCTATCACAACTGCATCAGTCACTCATCCAGTTAAAACAGTAGGATACATATTTTATTTACTAGGCTAGTTACCCAATTAAACATCAGATTAAAGACATATTTAAAATGGAGTAAATTGATCCTGTAAATTGTGCTATAACCATATAACAAAGTTAAATAGTTTATTATAGTCCGTTAAACTGTTATTTAGTAATAATACGCGCACCTTCGACAACGCAATACAAATACAATATATTTCTTACCTGATCTAGAAACTGGCAATATCATCTATCATTTACCAAAATACTAAAGCAGTCCCCTCCATCTAGGTTCTCTCTGACACAGTGCCAACACAACGTAAAAACCTGAAGTACAGCAGAATCTTTAAATTGGTTTGCTTAAGACCTGCCTTCCATCGAGCGATTGGACATGGTGCTTTAACTTTGCTCCCAACCCATCTGATCATTACGCAACAGAAGTACGCATATACGTTCATTGACGAGGTATGGAAGAACATGATGGAAGCTAATTTTGAAGTCACAAACGGCTAGTTAGCCAGAGAATACCAAGTTACTAAGAACAAATATTTCAAATGCTACACAAACTAATTAGACTCATTACCAATAGCTAATAAGTTATCAGAACATATGGGGAGGAATTGTCTCAAACGTACGCTAGCTAGCGAGCATTGAACGGCTGACTTAAGGCTGACTGTTTTAAAAGCAAGAAACCTTATCCCCAGTAGGTAGCCAACCCTTACTAACATAATATGGATCTAACCGTTTATATCGTGCGATTGATTTTATTCTCAGTAATTATCATCATAACTATTGTTAGCAACAGTTAGTGTTAATTTTGTTTTAAATAGTGCAGTTACCCAACTAACTTTTTCCTTATCTTTTTCCTGTCACCAGTTGCAATTTTAAGTAAAATAACAGTGCCATTTAACCATTTTCTAAAACCCATCTACGTCAACAAATTGCTGCCCACGTAGCTAGCTAGCTGGCTGGCTAACGTTATCGCTTCAAGTTCGTGTCCATGAGCTAGAATAAAACAAAGATTTTTTTACTACAATAAACTGGGCACTTCGAAACTGCGCAATCGTAACAAAGATAGGCACTTATTTTAACCAGACTAAATTTACACTTTTATACACACCATGGTCACATCTTTTCCTTTCTCCTGCCTAGTCGCTTTCTAATCCGACATTTCCGATCCTGGAGCAGCAAGGACAGTGCAGTTGTGCACGTCCCCAGCAGTGCATTGGCTAGTTTTGAGAAGTAGGATGTTCTGCCTACTGGTCACTGTCAACGACTGGAGTTTACTGTAACCAATCAAAAGCTTTCCCCCCCCGTAGCAGTAATACCATTGATAATAAGCGATAGCACTTAAACTCAACGTGTACTTTAGTAGTCCTCATAAAACAGTTAAAATCCGAGAAACACTTACCTAGTTAGTAAATTAACTGCATATGAATAGCACCTACACTGCGTCGCAAACCGTCTACTACAGCACATTTGTTGTGAAATATTATTTCGTAGAGATGAATTGAACTGAGAGACGTAAAATAAAGCTGTTAGATATTGCTATGGTAACCTTTGTTATAAATAACGATTCAACTTTAGTATAAACACAGCGCCACTCCACGGTCAATTTGTAAATACGTTCTACTATATTAAGTCCTTATTCGCCATTTTATTTGCACGAATAAGAATAAACGCAATTCCTAACGTGCATTTCTTTTTCCAATAAACTTCAAAATATTCTACACACAGGCAAACATTTGTAGGACTCATTACGTGCACCAGTAGTAAAAACATGTATCACCACCTAAATTTGGTAGCACTGGAAATCGGAGTGATAAGAGTACTTACGCTACATTCTAAATGCGTAAAAACAAAATGCGTTGAAACAAAAGCAGCACAATAGATCAGAACTTAAATTTTATTGATTACTTGACCAAGTGCTTGTCAGATTACATCACATTTTTATATTTAGTATATTTTAACCATTTATTTTACATGAACTTTTCTCCATATACTGTATATATTTATAGCCTTTTTCTTCAGGAAAAAGTAAACATCCACAGTTGCAAAGAAAGGAATGCGTTTCAAAATATAATTTAAATGCACTTAATAAAATTGCATTTTAATTCCTTTTAGATGCATTGGTTTTAAATTGTGCCAAATACGCTACGGTGGAAAATTAAAAGGTTTCCCCTCACCCTACTTTCAAAACCACTGGTAAATGGAATAAGCATCAGCGACTGAGCCAGTAAGCATATGGAAAGTATATCATGTGCACCCTTCTCTCACAAGACTCACCCAGGGACACATTCCAGAGAAAGGGGCATAAACTTCATTCGTTCCATAGAAATGTTGAAAGTAGGGGAAAATGACGCAGGAACCGAAGGCCCCACAATCTGTGAACTGACAATGGACCTCCCCAATCAGTACCATACATCCAATCTTAAAATTGAGTTTCACAACTACAGCACCAGCAACCACATTTGATTTTGTCTTTTCAGTCCATACATGTTTTTAAACAACCTAAAATAAAAAGGGTTTAAAAAAAAAAGTAAAAATACATCTTAATAAAAGCATATGTGAAACCCACCATATCTGCCATCAAGGAATGCAGATAGTGAAGGGGGAAAGAAAACAGCGTTCCAGTTAGCGAGCCTTCAAAAAAACCACAAAGTGAGGTTGTTAATTTTCCAGCAAGACCGACCCAATCTCCCGCCATCATTCACAGGGCTTGTAGAGTATTGCTGATGGGGCTGCCATTGAGAGATCAAAGAGTATGAGTATCCCAGAGCACCTGCTTTTGGGCAGATCATTGCATGGGGTCAAAGTTAATGAAACACTGAGTAATACATTCATGGGATCACAACTCCACATATGGAATAATACATTTAAGGAAGACAACCTCAATAACGAGAGAGGTGAGAGAACACATCCTCCATGCTGGAAAAAGGAAGCGCCTGTTCAAAATCCAATTGCTATCGCTCTTATACAATGAAAGCAGTGTGAGTGTGTGTGTTTTAAAGGGATGTGAACCGACTTACTCATATTCTCATTACAAAATGGGGGGGGGGACTTTTAAAAACTTACACAGCAAACTAATGAAGGTTTGCTGCAAAACAAGAATGGATGAAGAAGCTTGAGTTCGAAGCAAACAAAGGGCATAGTAAATAATGATTAGCTTGCTTCCTCAAAAAAAAAAAAAAAGGGGTCAATAAGCTTCTCTCGTTACTCAATGGAGGATCAATCATAGCAAACCCCTACAGCTACACTCTACACCTTCAACCAGCAGACGGGTCTCAGTTTTAACCGTCGTGCCATGGCACGGTGTGGCCAGAGGTTATCAAACTCACACACAGCACAATTCCCAAGAGGAGACACAAGCAGCTCATGTCACAGAGAGCCAGATTGCAACCAGGGAATGGGATACTTTGTTCCGTGGAGAGGCAATGTAAAAAGTGCACTACTGTAGATACGCGGTGAAATGATGAAAAGCCACTGAACTCCACAGAGCAGATCAGCACAATGATCCATTTTCGTTGCACTCTGTGACAGTGTCATTACTTGGTTGATGGTCAATGTATTGGGGTGTGGGGGTCACTGAAAAGCAATAAATCAGCTGCATTTGTGCAGTCTGGTCATGGTCACAAAGTGCTTAGCAGAGAATCTAACTTAAACCACCCCTAACAAGTCCCAAAGTGGAAGCCTAAGGAGTTTAATTAAAGGCATGGGTTTCCAGATACTAAGCTTGAACTTGCAATAAGACTCATTCAGAATACACAGTAGAGGATACAGTATTCTTACATTTCCGGTTTTCACAACTCTAATTTTTTTTAAAGATTGTTCAATCTAAAAAAAACAAAAAAACAAAAACAAAAATCAACAATAAAACGCAAATTAGAAACAGAAAACAACATTATCAATAATAAATTATTGGGTTTTTCTTCCTAAAATCACATTCGACTTCAGGTGTGTTAAAAAGCAGTCAGTGTGGAGCCCTGTCTGTCACAGTGCTTTTCTTTTGTCTTTGTATCTGGGATGGGGGTGGACGCGGACAAACGCAGAGTCTAAGTACAGACAAATGGACAGTCCACCAATTCAGGGACACCAAAGCCCAAAGAGTTCAGCCTGGGGGTTGGGGGCAAGAAGTTCTTGTCAGACAGTCTGTCTTTTGCACTTCTGCAATCTGACATTCCAACACACCAAGGGGAGGGTGTGTGTGTGTGTGTGTGTGTGTGTGTGTGTGTGTGTGTGGGAAGGGTAGGGGTGGTGCTCTAGGCCAGTTTTCCTCCAGCACCCCAAACCCCTTGTAATACCCATCTATGGCCTATACCCCCAGCCTTCCATCAGGGCCCTGAAGGCCTTAGCTGTCCACCTTCGGAAGCTGCGATGCGGAAGACGGAGCCGATGCGAAGGAAGAAGCGGCGCAGGACGGCGCGGAGTTCCGGGATCAGGTCAAACTGCATCATCTCACATAAGTGGGGGTAGTAACAGGAAGCGTGTGGCTTGAACTGGAAGGAAATAAACACACTGCCATTCAATTGCACCAAACTATTTGCGTTTCTCATCATGTTGTATATAGGGGCAACCGTTTTCACCACCACACCTCTACCTACAGTCACAAACACCTTCCCGCTGCTGCTATTATTAGCTTGGCACAGGATATACAAATCCCGCCCCCCCCCCCCGGTCGGCCACTTAGACGAGCAGTTGAAGTCATTTGCTTACAAGTCGGTTATCTATCAGGGGTATCTTTTTCATTTAGCCAATGCATTTTCATGCCACAGGTCACTAAACGGTAATCACAAGATCACATTCCATTATTACTAAAACTGCTGATCTGCTGGGGACATAAATATGTACCAGTAATTTTTTTTGTTTTCCCTCCAAAATCAACAAAGCAATAACTAGACAGCACTGCATCCACCATGAAGATAGGCGTGAAGGTGTTCAGGCTGTTGGAGGAGGCAGATGCGGGTACCTTGTTGTTAGGGAGTTTGAGGGTCTTGGTCAGCAGCAGGAGCAGCAGACTTGTCCAGGCTTCCCTGTGGCTTTCTGAAGTCAGGGTGATAAAGTAGGCCAGGGCTTCGCTGCACACACTGCAGGAAGAGGCACTTACTCACCAACAAGCTCTTCTACAATACCTTTTCTACCAAAACCTGAGATGGCCTACGCAGCCGACCTTGAGACATTCGATAACTGTAGCGTAGTGGTTAACGTGTCATTTGTACAACATTTCAATTGCTTAAGTAAATATGTGTTGTATGACCACAGAAGAAAATCATAATTTAATTACTCCACATACTGCGCGCAGCCAATGTAGAACACATACTGAGAAGAGCCTTGGTAGCAGCTCTGCTGTCGTTAAGAAGAAAGTGGGGTTTACGAAGTGGGTACCAGCTTGGATAATCCTCTCTAACGGTATACACCCGGTGAGTGATCACGCCTCCCAACTCACAGTAGCAGTCGTGTCTGTATGTCAGGCCAAGCCTCCTGGAGCTGCTGGTCAGAGTACATGCGGAAAAGAATGCGCAGGCAGCAAGCCAAGCTGCTGGTCTCCTGTTTCAGCAGGTTGGGCTTTGACTTCCCCTTGAACCCTACGGACAGAAGCAACTTTGATGTTGTATAGATTACATTGATCCAATATCTCTTTCTGAAGCTTCTTTCTTCTTCTCTGGACAATCTGAGGTAATAATAAACTCAGAGGGAACACTTCATGCTGGTTCTTGCTTCAGTTTGTTTTGGCCTGACCTATATTTTTAAATGCTTATCCCTATATTTGTCTCCATTATTCAGACAAGCATGAAACTTTTTGAAGCAGAACGTACAAGTAATTTATTGTAACGGACATTCAACTAACTTCAAAATAACCGTATATTTGTATAGAAATATAATGTTACCTCAACAGTTAAAATCTATGAAAATGAGCTATTGAGCAAAACGTGCAGTCACGCCTCTTATTCACTGTCTGACAGCGTTTCGGTCAGGACGCCGGGGAGCTCTGTCAGACCTGCTCTCCAGAGGGCCGTCCTCTGCTCGTTGTTGGAGTTGAAGTTGCGTGCGAAGGTGTGCGACTCCAGCAGGCAGTCCAGAAGCTTGAAGAGGTGCTGGGGAGACAGGTGGCGGTACATCCCTGGCTCTCCAGGGGCCAGCGTCACCTCTTCCTCCACCAGCATGTCCCTCTGGAGGAAAGACATGGTACTTGGACATGGTAGAACCAGCAGCATATCAGAGCAGCTTCCAGAGACTATTAAAGTAAAATTCCTTTCATTGTGTCAACTACAGCAAGAAAGGTTTACTTCCGTTAAGTTTCTGAATTACTTGCCGTTTGAATCTGCTGCTCTTTCTACATGCAACCTGGCAGACATGCAGTTTTTTTTCCCCCCTTCAGGACATTGCAAGACATAAAACGATGGTTCACATCAATATCTAGACCCATGTCAGTGTCAAAACTTTTCTTGCACTTGAAATTTTGTAACTTTGTAAATCATTTAGTGCCTGCGCTGTTCACGGGGTGTTATTGACTAGATGATATGACTAAGGACTTTGATCTTCACAGTAAAAGGCTTGGATTGGAAACATCAGAACATCACATGGTCCCTCCATTCATGTGGGAAATTAAGCCCCACGATAAGAAACCTGTGAATGTAGAAACTAAGTCAACGTATTAATAATTTGCGGCTCCTGTAGTAAACCAGGGATTGCTACTGCACTTGGGTTAATCTTTTATCAAAGGGTGTTATCGCCTGGGATGAAAGTACTTGCGACAAACAATTTATTGTGACTTTGCGTTGATTTTCCACAGCCATTTTCACTGCATTTATGTAATGTATTTTACCCAATTTGCTTAGATAAAACTCAAGAAACACAAATTCAGGGAGCTCTCCCTGTGTGGTTTATTAGACATAATTGGTGAGGAGGCTTCAGCAGACCGACCTGAGCCGCAGCCATGTTATCTGCGTCCTCCTTCTTGCTAGTTGTTGGGTAGAAGACAATGTTGTCGATGGTCTGGATCAATTCCAGCTGAACCACACATTTGATCAGCAGGCAGGAGAAGAGTTTCTGCTCTGAAATTTCTAACACACAGAGAATTTTATTCATATTAAAACATCAAAGATATCCTTACAAGATATAAAATGAGAAAATATGTAAACGGAATTCTGAGTAGCATACATGAACAGAATTTAGAAGACAAATTCAACAGGCAATTGAAAGACATCTTACAACTGAGAATCATAAATGCAACTATGACCAGTGTTTCCTACTTCCAAAACTTGGCAGGAGTTAGTTACCAGTGTACGTGCATTATTTCAAAAGAGTATTTCGTTCTTCAGTACGCTTAACTTATCAATACCCAATAAAACTACGCCTCGCGACAGCATTCAGGGAGTGTAATCTCAGAATCCTCAAAGCTAGACATGGAATTTATTAAAAAAAGAAACGATAAACGAAAGCTTTAACTGACTGGCATTGGACTTCCCCTTCCAGGTCTCATCGCTGGTATTCGACATTTGGCTCTGCCCTCGTTCAGACAGAGTCCTCTCAAAGCTGCTCTGAGACTGAGAGTCCAGCTCGACGTCCTGCGGACGTGAATGCAGAAATCAGAGACGGGCACAAAGTGCGGCAAAATTTCACGCATTTGTGTATACTGAGCAGACACAGGAAACTGGCCGACCGTTAGTTGGACAGTTTCTCCACCGCAGGGTCCACACTCACCATGTGCTTACAGTCTGCAGCTTCCCCCTCCTGACTGGCTGGTCGCCATGTCAACAGGCTGTCAGCATGGAACACACACACACACACGTCAACAATTCAATCAGTGGAATCTCATCTGTTAATTGAGTGAAAACGTATTCCTAGGGGTGTTCCGGTTTTCACTACACTTAAGCTCTTTATTTACAAATAACTATTTAGTCATTTGATAGCATCCAAATAATAACTTGTAAGTCCCAGGAGTAAATCAATCCGAGAGTTAACACAGTTACTGATTATTACGAGGACCGGCATAATGTTGTGCTCACGCGTGTGGGATGGTGGTCTGGAAGATCTCCAACATGCAGGCGCAGGTGACATCCCAAACCTCCGGGCAGAACTTCTCCCCGTTCAGGATCACCAGGTTCTCCAGGCAGTTGGTTCCCGAGCGAGCCAATTGCTCATTATCTGGAGTAACGACGCCTGAAATGTGACCCACTTCTCTACCCCCTGCAGTCATACCGCTAGTTGCAGATCACTGGATCCACTCCTGGTTACACGGCACTTTCCACGGTCTCCTGAGATTTTAAAAAAACACCCCACACAGCACCTGGCATGGGGATGACCTTGAGGATCTTCTTTTGAATACATTTTTAAGATCAACCACCTGAAACACTGGTTTTAGATATGCGTACCTTCATTTTATTAATTCTCCTCCGTCCAACCCGGAGCAGATCACTGTCTCTTTCGCTCATTAAAAAGAACACTGCCTATATCGCAGTGTTACAATTACAAGCCTAAAACTTTCAAGTTCCCATAAGCGGTAACCCGGCCAAAACTGAATTAGCTGCAGTTCCTATGAAACGCCAACGTCATTTTAATTTAAATGTTTTAAACTCGTTTCATTTTGCCTCAAGCCTTCCTTCGATGAGCATGTATATCATTGCAGAGTTATTTTAAGACTTTGGCACGCGTGCGGATGACGGAGGAAAGGCGAGAAGCTGTGGGAGGCCCACCTTGCTGGACGCACCACTGCAGCTGGGTGAAGATGTCGGCCAGCAGCACCTCGCTGAGCGGCTGGTAGAACTGCGTGAACACGTCGCAGATGGCATACATGGCGTGGTTACAGGTGGTGGTCATCCACTCGGTTTTCTGAGCGGGAAAGAAACCGGGGTAAATCCGTGGCGCCTTTTGAAATCTAATTTAGCCTTTATTTTTTCCCCTCTACACACATTTTTAGACTGTTTCACCAGCTATACAAGAGGCTTAGTCTTAACAAGCAACTTAACAGATTGCCTTACAATCAGCTTGCGAACCTGCAAAGCTAATGTCAAGAAAACAAAAGGAAAGGAAATACTTCAACACTACTAGGATGATTAAGTGAAAATATCGCACAAAAGATAAAATAGACAAAAAAGAAGTTAAAATAACATTTAGGTTTAGCATAACCGCCTTTAGGAAAAAAGTCAGTTTAGTTCTACAGCACATTCTGCTGCTTTACCCAATAACCCATGGTGTGGTAGATGACCGTGTGCCCTAATGGAGGACTTCACCCATCTCCACGTGCCATGAACCACATGTCTTGACCCCACACACCTCAGTCTGCTGCTCAGGAAGCTTCATGTTGTCAAAAATTCGGAAAATGATTCGGAATAAGTCATGCCACCAGTGTTTCTCAAAGGTGTGTCCGTAGCTCTTCATGATCTCGAACATCACCGTCAGGCCCCTGAGAGAGAAGCACACATGGGGGGGGAAGTTCGCATTACTAGGTTTAGCATAGTTGTGTATAATACAAACCTTTTCACTCATAAATGCTAATACCTTAATTAGTCAAGTAAATCCTACTCTGGCATGGAGTATACTGACCGAAAGCCTCTTGTAGTGTTTGAAAAGGTCTTTCAAATCTTTTTAACTTGTTTGAACCACAAATGCTTCAATTGAGTTCTGATAACCATTGTTGTGATCGTTGTCATGCTGGAATGTACATCTAGCCAAGCTTGGCACAGGGAACCAGGTTTTTAACCAAAATATCCTGGTTCATATTGGAGTTTGTGACATCAATTTTAAGCACTCCAGCTTTTATGGAAAACAATACCTGAAGTTCTCAGAATAAAATGTTCTGAACAACGCAACGTTAAGTCAGTCCCACCTGGTGCGCACATCTAGCTTGCATCGGTTGATGATGCAGGAAAGCTCAAAGAGAATGGGGAACCAGCCTCGCACCCAGACCCGGTCTCCAGGAGCCACGTTCATGTCATCGCTGGTGTACTCCCTGAGTGCCTACGAAAGGGTTTGCAGAGAAATCCGAATGTAAAAATTCCCATGCCCATCACGTCACTCTAAATTTATACATGGAATATTAGTCAGAGGATTTCCTTATCTGCGGTCCCAGCAGCCAAGCTGTAGGAACCCTAATGGCTTGTTCTTATATACGAAATGTTTTTGCTCTATGACCGTCAAACTTGGTAGGCATTTCAGTGTGAAGATGCGTAAACAGGGCCGTGTCCACATTTTAAATTGTTCCTTTAACGGTTTGGATAAGTGGATCCACTTATATTCTACAGGGATTGCATTTGATCATGTTTGCACTGTGTAAGGTCTAAAATTTTGAACACAGGACTTACCTATTAAACAAAGGGAATTAAGTAAGTTTTATTCTGTAATAAAACATTCATTACATTCAATTTGAATTACATTCAAATGCTTTTCAACCACTTCTAGTATTCTTTGTTATAAACACAATGGTGAACTGAATAAGCTTTGTGATATGCGTATTTCGCATTTGCTGAAAAGCAGGGTCCATAACTGTGTGACAAATCATTTCTCTTTCAAGAGTAATTTGCAAACTGATAGTGAATGCCTGCATTCCTAGATAAACACATGTATATAGCTTGACATTATGAGCTGGTTGTGTTTTTATTTGCTTAGTATTTTGTGTATTCACTGTGCACAGGGCAGCTTCTGAATGGTTACTAGGTGGAGGCACCACACTGGTATAGATTACACGATAAGCGAGTGAGTTTTACATTTTATATTTCGTTGCACGATACATGCGGTTAGTTGGAATTCATAAACATCTACAATTACTATCAGTTTTTATTTTCAACACCAACATTAAACGTCATGGTATTATATGCCTTCTCAAAACCCAGATTCCACAACTCTCAGATTTAGTTTGATTGCAACATACTTGGCTGAAGTTTGGTCACATTTGCATTAGTGCATTTCTGAAATATTAAAATGTTTCATCCAGTATTAATAATATGCTATAATATAATATGCATATATGAAGAGGGGTTTAATCTCCAGTACAGTCCTGGCAAGAACCAAGAACAAACTTCCCACAAAGAATCTCACTGTTTGCTGTATTCTGTATGCGTCTACCAATATGTAATTTTCCAGGTCTCTTGACTGCATCTGGGGTCAGGGAATATTTTTTCAGTTTGCCCAGATTGACACTGGGTTTTCTTTTTTTTTGGATTACCTCTGGAAAATGCAACCTGTTGAGGGTTTTGTGACAAATTCTGTTTGTAAAAATGTGCTATAATAAATAAAATTTGATATACAACTATACACACATATTTTACAGGGGAATATGTGTGTGAACCGAATACGTGCAATTACTGAAATGCTTTTTTAAATTTTACCTGCTTATGTGCTCAGTTAATTTCACTTGGGCCTATAATAAAATATAACAGAGAGCTTCTGTGTCAGATTTATAATAAACTGAATGGAATGTGCCAAATGACTTATGGCCAAATCTTATAGGACCTCGCTTGCAGCTATACATTTCTTTATGGTTTAAGATACCACGCTAATCATATTGACGATTACTTTCATATCTATACAAAACGGCTCCCATCTATGGACAGGCAATTTGTTAATTAGCTAAATGAATGCTTGTATACCGATTCACAAACATACGAATGCTGATCAACAGGGATAACGGCCACCAATCCTAGTAACTATCCATGAGTTTCAGGTTAAGATTCCTGGAAATGACTTGAATCTGTGATTAACATTGGAATTCAGAAGACATTGCCGGTGGTGTAATAACATTAATTGCACTGGAACCTTTCTACCTGATCATGATAAAACAGCGCCCCCTACTGACCTCAAATCCATACTTTCATCAGCAACATTCTCTTTGAAGATGTTGCATCAGAGAGCTTGGTACTGGTTGTCAAAATGATCCTGGCCTTTAATTATTGAAAATGTAAAATTTGATCATATTAACTAGAGAAATATAGGTGTTGCTTAGATGTCACCAGGCTAATATTACATGTCAACTAGAATGTTGAAGTTCCAACTTCCATTCTGGCAAATTTTCTTTAGATAAACAAACACCATAGCATAAGAAATCATAGCCTCCCAGTGAGAACAGATAGCTATTCTCCATTCTCACAGAAATACAAGCTTACACATACAGAAGAAATGCAGTAGTGTTCCCTTAAGAACATTAGCATTTCAAAACATAGAGGCCAGTTCATTTCCAGGTATCCTCTGTTTTTCCTTAAATAGTTGAATGCTTATAAAGCAGCTCTTTTTAAATAAAAATCAACCAACACACAGACAATGATAAACTGCTTAATAATGTGGCCCAGTGTTTAAGGCACCAAAAAAAGACATGCTTTGACATTTTGGAGGGGAGCGCCCACCTGTGGCCGATCGGACACATATTTGGCGCAGTGTCGGATAAGTCGGATGGCCTCCATGCTGGTGTCGGGGAAGGCAGCGTTGCACACAAACTCGGACAGACACTTCACTGCATCCTGGAAGGAGTCGATGGCAGCCGCAAAGTGCTCCTGGAATGTGTGCACTGTGGGGGGGGAAAGCAAGTGGGGAGGGAGTTGCTCAAACTCGTTTATTTGTCCAGAATAATGAACAGAATTATCAATAGAAAAAAATTTGGTCCTTATTGTGCAATCCTGATCAACTCAAACCCTCATTTCATATACTTTGACCTAAGCAAAGGTGTTGCAAGACAATAAAAGTATTAGAATATATCCTTTCACTTTGGAGGTACTCACTGACGATGTGGCCAGTGGTCTGGAAAGCCAGCTCCACAATGGACTCCTCATGGTAGGAAGCAGCCTGGTGAAAAACGGAGAAGATGTTCTTCCAGCCGGAGCGAATGTTGGCTGCTTGCGAGTTCACCATCTGGGCCACGCAGCGGATCACCATGTCCCGGATGGTGGGTGACCTGGACAAATGGGGTAGAATGACAACGTGGTACATCTCTACTTGAGACTAAACTATGAGGAGGGGCCACTGTAGAGGCTCGATTGACGCAAGCATCCAATTAGATGTCTGTGAACACCAGACACTGCTACTTTGAAATGTAAAGGACTATCTACAGATGACAACTGAAATCAAATGTCATTGGCTAAAATCTTCGACTTAAGATCACACTTTAGACAACAATAAGACATCGAGGACAATTGCATCTATAATATTACAGAACAACGATGGAGCCTGATTAGGCTTTCTCCTTTCCTAGAAACTTTCCTCAATCTACCTGTTCTTCTTCATGATATGCTCAAAAGGCCGCAGAAAGTCTTTCTGGAAACGAAAGTTGGCCAACTCTCCCTTTTCCAGAAATTTCATGGATAGCTGCCGCAAAGAGTCAACTGCAAAGATGGCCACATCCTCGTTAGGATTACAGCCCACCTGTAGGGGAATACACAGGTGACAACCATTCGCACACAGATAAAGAATTTACAAAAGAGTATAGAGCATTACTGTACTACATTCAATATGGCATGCTGAACGGGTTCAAGCGCAGGGAATAGCTACATGACATACATTTGTTTCAGAGTTCCTCTAGTTTGACAGAACAAAAACCCAATGACAGAACTAGATTAACATTGTGGTGCAACATTCTTCAATTCATACATAGAGCGCTTTTCATAGTAAAAGGTAGAAAAACAACAGCAAAAAGTGGAAAACATTACATGAATCTAACCCAACTAAAACACTAAATACAGACAGACAGCATGCATTAGCCAACATTGCTGACATCAGGCACAACAAATCAGTCATAAACGGCAATACAATACAGGTGTATTTTTAAGCCAGTTAGCCATCTGTGGGAGTTGGAGAATTCCAGAGGCAACCGCACACAATGCACAACCTCCCATAGTGCATAACCTATTTATGGGAATGGACAGGGGAGTGATACTCGTTCTAACGGTGCAGAAAGGAAAAATGGTGTTGGAAATAATCTTTCAAATAGATGGGGGCATCGTCATGTATGCGCCTGAAAGTAAGCAACAGGCCTTTGAAGTGGATTCTTTGCCAATGGAGAGCTTTCAAGATCGTGGTGAAATGCTCGTGTTTAAAAACTCACCAGAAATGTTTCTGCAGGGCATAGGAAATATAGCAATCTCTGCAGACTACTGGCAGAAATTCCAGAAAACGGAGCATTAAAGTTCTAGCTGTATAGGCCCTGTCCTCCCATCCATAATTGTGGAGGCAGGTCTTGGCACATAAATCATCATATTACAATAAATTCTAACCCAGGTTTTCCATTTTAAAAAAAACCACCTTTTGCAATGTTGAAGCTGCCTAAGGATAATTGCAGAGTACAGACTGCTGAGTTTGATAACAGATTGAAACCCTAGGTGGGGCCCCACACAAACCTTGTTGAAGTGGTCTCCGATGACCTGCCAGATGCGGGACCATTGCAGACGAATGCGGTTCATGTTGTAGTAGGATATCTCCACTATTTTCTGTAGGCTGAACATGCGGGGCTGGTGTGGTGATGCAAGCTCGTCCATTGACACCGCACAAAGCCAGCGCACGAAGTCCACTGTCAGGTAGAGTAACATCGTCAACGCTCCAAGACACGCTATAAGTAGTCATCAGCACTCCAATTGATTACCACCAACACTAAAAACCATTCTTTCACTGCAAATTTACTAAGCAGACATCATAATATTGAAATCTAGACAGCTGCACTCTACCCTCATACTCAGCACTGTCATCATTTCCTAATGAATCATTTTATCAACATATGTGAGCACACATGTTAAAGCATTACTGTGCAAGGCACGGCAATGAAGTGAGCACAAATGTCCTGTAATTATATCACATACCCACGGCATTCCCATCCAACCTCGTAGAGCCAGTGAAGATCCTAAAAAGATTTAAGAAAAAAATTAAATTAAAGGCTATTTCTACCCTGGTTCATATTGTGCAGATACTTAAGCCACAACGTGCATTTAATTGCTTCCCACATTCAAAAAAAGTCATGACTTTTAAATGTACTATCTGACGGAATCAACCAAGCTGATGCAAATGTATTGTCCATGTAATTCTATGACTGTTCCCTCTCTCGCCAGTTGTACTTTTCTTAAGTACATCTGTGTCCACATTAGTGTGTGTGTTACCTGTCCACCGCCACCACCACACTC
>JAOVYW010000084.1:4565139-4602032 GCA_025775045.1 Hiodon tergisus | reverse complement strand
GCCAGTTGTACTTTTCTTAAGTACATCTGTGTCCACATTAGTGTGTGTGTTACCTGTCCACCGCCACCACCACACTCTGGGAGCTCGTCTCCCCTACTGACTCTTGGATATGGGCCATCTGCTTCCTGTCTGGCCCTCCCACCAAAGTCCCTGCAACGAGACAGATGTGGAACCTCAGCAGCACCTGCGCACCCACGCACGCATACAAACATGCATTCTACACAGCACCTGGCAGGCTAATACACCATTAACATGGCACACTCAACACCCTTGACACAAGCGACCTGATTTTCCCCATGTTGCCCAAACTCCCGGAAAAACAATATTTTACTGTCACAGGATAAACATCTCGATCAGCCGAACACCAAACTAGTAATTTCATGTGCCAAAGTATTTTCAATATTAAGTACAGCTTTTTGGCAAGGACAATACTACACTTTATTCAGGGTTTGTTAAAGTTCATAGTTATTATACTAAATCAATGTTCTAATCAGTTACTGCTTGGTAAGTAAATGCCGTGTTGACCTAGACACAACGCCTACCTAGTGTCACCAAAAAATAAAATAAATAAAAAATAGACTCCAAAAAAAATTGACCTTGGATCTTTATCCTGACAGCAAACAGCAAAGCATACCCACAGGCACAACAACATGTTTGGTGACTGGCTGATCAAGATGTTTATCCTGGGACAACAAAACACTTGTTTCAGGAAGGCAGGCCACACTCCAAACCAACTCGTCTCAGCTCGCAGTTCCTGCCACACCCCAAAAGTCACTCCTACAATAGCATTTATAATAAGCAAACACCATATAAATTCAAAATGGACACTTTGGATTTTATGGCCGTTATATTTGTGGGCGGGACATACCTAAGCCAAGGGACATGAATTCCTCCCCTCCAGGTGGGTAGCCCTTTATCCCTGCATCCCTCTCTCGAGCTGTTCCTGATATATAGCGGGTCTTCACCCCAGTGCCAATAAGTTGAGCCAGCTCAAGCTGGCTGATACACCGCAGTATCTGCAAAAAGTCCCGCGGAGAACATCTGAGTCTGGGACACTGCTTTGACAATTTCATTATGTTGCCGTCACCACATAAACAACAGCTAGGCGCACCGTTATAAAATCTACCTCATGCCAGGAGTTTCCCAGGTAGTTGCCGTCGGTGTGGGCCACAGTGATGAGGGTCTTTATTGTGTCAATGTTCTTCTGCTTCATCTCTGTGATGCTGGAGCTGGCAGTCAGCAGAGTGAAGCGTGCGAGAGCCTGAACGTAGGCGTCCCTCTCCAGCTGCACACAGACACACATACACAAAGGGGTGAGAATTCGCTGTACTGTGGGTCAGCTGAAGACCATGCTTAACTCATAGATCAACATGATAAAAAACACACAACTACAGCTGGAGTGAGATGGACTGTATTAAGATGACTGGAGCAACAGGACTCATTCTAAGTAAGCAGAAAAGCGAGGATCACACGGGCAGCTGGCGGACCTGCATGCAGAAGATGCAGGCAATCCGGATGGCACAGCGAATGCCCTCGAGACAGAGAGATGCCACTTCAGGGTCATCACAGTCTTGTAGTCCCACGCTAAATGCCGCCAGGAGAGGGGTCCAAGCCAGCTGGGAAACAAAGGGGCACAGCAGCCAACGTCAATTCATTTTGTTGTAAATCCCATGTATGACCGGAAAAAAAACTGGAAAAACTAAATAAATTAAAGACTAATTACGCCCTATATCTGTGCTAGATAAAAAAAAGAACCCCTGGCTTCTGGAACACAATAACCAAGACAATGAGGAACATCCTGTACCTTGAACATGGGCCTCACATGATCCAGGTGGGTGGCACTGAAGAAGGGGGCTTGGGCATGGCTGACCGCTTCCATCAGAGCCTTTGCGGTCTTGGCCATCTGCTCCATCTCCATGTTGTACAGCAGCCTCCTTTGTTTTTCATTGGCCACACCTGTACAAGTGCAAATCACTGTAATACTTCCACAGTCCACAGTGACATAGGTCAACGGTACGACAACCACAACTTTTATATACAAATCAATTACTTCACCGGAAATATAATTAAGCTATGACACAACATGGGATTTTAACCCACAAACCTTAGGATAATAACCTAGTTCTCTATGTTAAAGATCACCATCACTTATTACACCCAGCATAAAGCAATACTGCCATGATGGGATAGGGCTATTACTGTAGTCTTACTAGACTTGTTTTTCCTCTTACTTACATAACTCTAGCAACACATGTTTTATTTATAGCAATCCAACACCATGGGGAAATGCACCAATCAATTAAGAGATGTCCGCAGCAAACCACCTCAGCAGGAAGCATACTGACACACACACAATGTGTCCAGCCCCAGGCTCACCCTGCTTATTGGACTTGGGAGTGATGGTGTACTCCTTGCTCTCCTTCATGGCAATCTTCTTTCCTGCAATTTCGTCATAGATGGAGGACAGGTACTCTTCGGGCAGGTCTTTGCTGTCGTTGATCCCGCGGTTCATTTTTATGTACTGTTCCTTTGTCATCTTGTTCTTCACCTGCACACCAGGAAGAGGGTTAAGGCAACAGGGTGAGGGGAACGGTTGATATAAAAAGAAAGGGGGGGGGGGCAAAGGAAAGATATAGGGAACAGAAAGAAAAAAACTAAGAACGTTTCTTTTTCTGAAGGAACCGGAGCGCAGAGAGCAGAGTCCCACCTGTGGGCTGTGGAGGTCCGTGGTCAACATGATGATGGAGTAAGCGAGAACGTAGGCAGTGTCAGCGCTGGCAAACAGCGTCTGTCTGCAGAAAGAGATGGAATCTAGGCTTGGTTTGCAGTTCTGTAAATGTCAGAGATCCTCACATTTACAGGGCTCGTAAGGCTCATTCTACACACTGCATGCTTGTTATGTCCAACTACAACACTGACTTATTTTTAAATACCTACTTTATATATGTAATGTAAAATCATAATTCATATGTATTCACCCATTAAATTAAGTATACATTTATATAACACAGCACCTCCAAAGTACCATTACAACATAATCCTAATCCCTCATTGACTAGACGGTAGTAACCATTTACCACTGGATACATTTGAGCCATCTCCAAGCCACAGCATTGAGTCTTGCTCTGATCCCCACCAAATAATCTACAATAGCCCTCACCCCTGGTTGCACTCCAGGTATCTGGCAGCAAACTTCTCCATCAGTCTGTCGATCTTCTGGGCCTCGCCTGGGAGTCGGAACCCTTCCAGGAACGCCCGCAGCGCGGACACAAAGTCACGGCCGCAGAAGTCCAGCTCGTCCACATAGCAGTACATCACCTCCTTGTTGAAGCGGATGTTCTCGCCTAAAAACTCACCGACCTGGGTCTGCAGGGAAGGTGGGGGGGGGGGGGGGTCTAGACCTTAGGGATGTAAATTTGTAGCTCAGCTAGCCCTTCTCAACAGCTTCTAACAAAGGTCGTTCAATGAAAAGAATTATATAAACATCAGAATTATTCTGTTGCTTAGCAGACGCTCATGTCCAGCACTAAAGTGAGCTGCAACATCTCAATAATATTTTGGAGAAGCATTCAGAATTGTGGTTTTCACAATGAGATCCATTATGCATAATTGCGTAGAACAAGCTGTGAATGGAGGGGTATTACTCACTGTGTCGAGTCGTTCCTCCTGGTGAAGGAACTGGGCGATATCCTCGGCAGTTACACCCAGCATGCCTTGCTCTTGCAGGTACTGGATGCCTCTCTTTGGTTTCTTGTTGAATCTGGCAGTAACAGAAATGAGGATGGAGGGATGAGAGAAAGAGGATGTGAAAGAGCATCTCAATGCCAAAATATTTAACATAATGAAGTGAGCAAACCAGAGGAAGAAATATCAGCACTGAAGTGGCAAGTTAACTTCTGAAGAGCCAAATCTCATACATTTATTTTAAAATGTCATCCACTTTTTGCATAACATTAATTTAGGAGTACTTTGTTCATTAAGTGAATTAAAGCACCTACACTCATTACTGTACCAAATGCACAGGGATCCACAGAAAGGACAAATAACAGGGGACAGAATGAAAGAATGACAACAGAATAGGTCGGCCCAATGACGAAAGGAAGTCGAGACAAGAAAGGCACCACTGAGGCTCAGATTGAGTAAAAAGTGTATATTCACAACTGGATATTTCCAGATGCACAAGGATACACGAGTAGCTGCCCCCAACAAGTACAACGTTTCCCTTCCGGTTTGCTTTACATTTCCCTCAGTTTGCTTACAGCTCTATGCCGTGCTCAATGATCTCCTTCTGCTGTTTGATGACTTCGTACTGCTCAGGGTGATGCTCGGTACGATCCAACTGAGAGGTCAGCACCCCGGAGGACACCGTGGAGTCCAAAGAGCTGGCACTGTCTCTACGGGAGGCCAGGTGATCCGGCAGCCTCCCCTCCATCTCCGCTGGACGCTCCTGGCCTAGGGCACATGCAGGCCAACACGTCAACATACTGTGCTGCATTTCAATGGAGGAGACACACGCAGAACTGGCATCAGTCTGGGAAAGACCTATAACATACTAAAACAATACACCCCTCAGCAACGGCTTAAGAATAACAAAGTGAATGTCCTTGAGTGGCCCAGTCCCAATTCTAGAATTAATTACTTTTAAAAAGGCTTCTGCAGGGAGGCTTTCTCACCAAGGTTGGCTTGCAGATTAGGGTTGACATAAAGGTCCTTGCTCCACTCTACCATGCACTTCAGGATGGACACCAGACATTCCAGCCCCTTCTTACGCAAGCTCAGTTCCTGCCAAAAAGAATCCCTCCCGTCAACCTTCTCCATCTCACACAAATTGGCACGTAGATATTCAGGGTGTTCACACATGTTTGAATTCCATTTAGTGCCACCGTCACCTGGAGAGGCGTTATCCCGAGCTCCTGGCCGCTTCTGCCCTGAGCAATCTTCGACAGGTCATTCACCAGCCGCTCAAAAATGTTAGCTGCGTTGAGGTCGCAGTCATAGTTGACGTAAATGTCCACAACACACTGAGCATCTGAGGGAACCAGGGAGAGGAGTGTGAGTCAGGGGACCAGAGGGAGATATTTGGGAACAGTGCTTTGAAATATCTTGTCCCCCCTTTTCCAATTTGGAATGTATTTTTGAATACACTAATCTTAACAATAAAACACTAAAGTTTTTAAATGCAAAACAAGTATTGTGATTGAGTTATACAGTGAGGGACAGCTCGGCATCTAGCTTTATTATCTGGATTTCTCTGGCTCAGTTATGAATAGGGTAGAAAACACAAAAATAACTAACAATTCCATATTTAAAGAAAAAAGAAAGCAGGGAACGGATGTCTTCACCAGCACAAATGCGCGTAAGGGTCTGTATCACCATCCACTTGTGTTCGAAAGAGCTGGACGATGTCTCCAGGATGGTTAAAAAGATCTCCCTGAAGAACACCTGCGAGAGGGAATCAGTTTTCTTACTGTGGATTCAGTGCAGCAAACCACTTCACCTCCTCCGAATAACCCTAACCTAGATTTAAACCTAGTGTAAAATACACTAAAAGAGATGCAGAATTATTAGAAGAATTACAATTTTATCCTTTAACGCTTTCCATACGACCACCGTACCTCGATCTGCATCTTGAGGTGGACCTTGAAATGTGAGAGCAAGGTGAGAAAAATGGCGAGGGAGAGCTCAAAGACGTCAGGCACGGAGGACACGCCATTTTTGGACAGCGCCACACACAGGTACTGCTTGATGGCGTTGACAAACATCTCGTGTGTGCGGAAGATGGGCCCCGCACCTTGCAGCACTGACAACAGCAGCTGGAGAGAGACCACCTTTGAACGCAGCTCATGGGACCTAGCAGATGGGGCACCAGAAATGAAAGTGATTATAGCAACATCACTGAACATAAACGAGTAATAACTACACTGTGATACATGGGTAAACAATAAATTGAACAAGAAAAAAATTAAGACTGTACGTATTGCATAAATACTACACTGTTTCTCAAAGCAGAACTTAGAATTTTGCTTCGGGATTTGAGATCACAATAGAAAATGATAAAATCAGAACCGCTAACTGATCACTATGTCATTGTAATGAAAATATTTTTAATGATGAATCCTGAAGTTACTATGCTACATCTTCAGTGTAATGACTCAAATTCTTTAAAATGGTCCATTACAGAAAATAAATCTCTCTCACTTGGGGTCTGGGGGTCCGTCTGCAAGAGGCCTCATGGAGAGCTTGCACAGGGTGCGGAAGACCAGGAAGGCGTCCTTCTGCAAGACGTGGGAGAAGCGAGGGATGGGGGGGCCAGTCTGCATTGTCTCTGCATCCTGAAGAGGATGAGGCAAGGGGTTGAAACAGATCACCAATCTTGACCATTACAGCCAATTGCTGTACAATGACAAATTATTCCTTTTTAACCAAGAAGCTAAATTCATTTCAATAATGCCATTGTATTGTCTTTGTTCTTGACAACAAACGTGGACAATTAACAATCTTTGATTAGAAGTAAATTCCCACGAGTTTCAGGGTTGACTGCAGTTGCAGAACAAGCTCAGGACCAGAGGAATCACTGTCCTGGAACCTGGAGAACACACCCGTTTGCTGCAGAAGTCTCAACTGGAAAGAATCAACTTAACACAGAAATGACAGCACAAACCACTCCAGCAAACAAGCAGAGAGCATCCGGTTTAACCTATGAAGCTGCCGAAGCCAAATATTGTCATCCCAGTTCTCAAAAACAAACCATTGTTCCAAACTTTTTAATTATCAAGACAATGACATCACTGCCTCTTGTGTTTCAAATTATAAACATACACCTTGGTTCTGTCTAAAGGGCAATTTCCATGTCACAGCTACTGGCTTGGTTATGCCACCCAGCTCTTTTCAGCCAATGAGTAGAGCAGTAAAATTTATTCAATCTGAAATTCCAAGATCATTGACCCTATTCATTATAACATGCATGGTCCATAAGAAGAAAGCGATAATATGCGTTTAGTGGCATTTGAGGGAGAACAAGCAAACCTTTATTAAGATTAAGAAAGCATTGCCTCTACACCTACAGCACAATAACAAATAATTGATGACCATTCTAAACAAGACCAGTGAAGACGATCAACAGATACGCCATGGATCCTATTCAAATGGTGCCCGATCCTGAAGTGATTGCCTAACGAGTCACACGAGTCCCACACACAGCTGAGCATTGCAATTATGTGTAATCGCCTATTAATTTTTTGCATGTAATCAGTCAATGTTTAATGCCAGTTGGCATTACTTCACATATTCCGTGCTATATACCAGGATGTCTGAGGAGGAAGTGTGGTCCTCCACAATGCCATTGATCTGCTCTCCTTCAACCGTGGCAGGGCGGGGATCCTCCTCTGGCTGCTCAGCCAGGGAGTGTCGTTCCAGTTCTGGGGAATGTGACCGTTCAGCTGAAAGAGAAAATACCAACAACCACAACCGCACAGTGATTGTTTGTCCAATCATTGACGAGGAATGACTAGAGACTATTTTGGCTGGAGTAAACTCTAAAATTCTGGTCCAATGTTTTGAATGAACAAAAGGGGGTTGGTGAAAAAAACCAAAGCAGCTTTTAAAGAATTCAATAGTGACAGCTTTCTACTATACCTTTCAATAGGCATGTCCAATGTGCAATTCCATATCCACTCACTTTGGACAGAAGAGTTGGGTCAGATGTGCTAAGCGTTTGACAGATGGTGTCAAGTTCATTACCACACCCAGAAATGATAAAAGCCATTTACCCTCTCCAGTTTCTACTCCAGGGTTGCCCTCTACCTCCGGTTTCTGTGTTTGGTCTATGTGCTTCTGCTCGGTTTCCTCCTCAGCACGTGGTGGGACCAGTTCTGGCACTTCTGGAACTCAGGAATGAGTTACGTTTAAAACACAGTTCACAAACATGTTCATGGTTTGGCAATTACGTAAAATATGTCTTTAGATAATTATTTTTAAAAACTACTGTTGAAAAGATAATTGCAGCCTGCACCTGGAGGGGGAGTGGCGTTGCGATGATCCAAAGTGGTCACGTCTTCCTCAGCTTCGCTTTCTTCCAGCTGACCGTTGAGGGATGGTGTGTCTGCCGGGGTGGGCAGTTCAGGCGGGCTGAATACAGGGGAGGGGGACCCGTTGTGGTCCAGCGGCTGGTTGTGTGTGGGAGATGCGGACAAGTTCCTCTGGACTGGAGACGGGTACTGCTGAAGTCTTTCCCTCTCCATCTCCCGAGCCTCCAGAGCCTACAAGGCCCCGGAAGGAAAAGTAAGATAGCTTGATCTCCCATAGTTTGTCTTTAAACATGAACAATTAGCGTGCACCACCTCATAATGGAACCCTGAAGCACCAGACTTATAGATATACTTACAGACAGAGTCTATAGTAAACGGACATCATTGAAGATAAAGGTGAATATTTAAATCAAGAACTTTTTTGGCCATAAATTCACAGTGCTAAATATTAGTAACTATTCTAAAAATGGCAGCTGATTTGGTTTCATAATGGGAGGTTGCAATCACGCTAGCTGGCCTGACTGATTAACCATGCCCTAGTTACATTTTTAGCATTTTTCAATGGATTATATAAACTATCCACGATCCTGTCAGATTTTATACTGCGTGCAAATTAAATTACACTTTTTTGGTAAATGCAGTAAGCACATATTAATTCAAAAAGAGCGTATACTTTAGTTTTCAAATATGGCTTAAGGCATCAGAAATAGCCTATGGCGACTCCAATGATGGCACTCACATAATTCAATACTATACAAAAAGCCTATGATCATGACACACATAAAACACATGAACGTAAAATATATAAACAGGCTTAAACAAACACTTCAAACCAACCACATTATAACCGCAAAGGCTTTTGATTACTTTGTCTTCATACGTCTCCAAATCCTAAACTAACACGTTTCCTGTAGATATCTGGTGACATCCTTCTCTCTCAATTCTCACTGGCCACAGAGAAACAACGGACTGACTCACAAAAAAGCTACTGTTGTGTTTATGTACATGTGAAACTTGATAAAAGAAATAAAAAGCTGGGTAGCGTTTAAACGGAATTAGACAGTACTTGTTGAGGACAGACACCGACCGCCTGCGTCTCCATGCGGGTGAAAATGACGTTGAGCATTTGCGTGAGGGTGGCCTTGGCGGTGGTCTGGTTAATGAGGTTGCGGCTGGCCAGGTAGATGTTGTAACAGGTGCGCACTGTCAACAACACCGTTCCCTCGTGGATCTCGATGTGGGGTGAAGTTACCGCCGTTAGGAGAGCCTGAGGGGGAAAGAATACAGGGGGGTGCTGTGAGCCAAACAAAGCTTTACTCCTGTAAGGACATTTTGGAAAAGTGAAAAATTTGCTCTTTAAATGCTGTCGTCATACAAAATGTGTTCTCTTATTTGGAAAGCAGCAACAATTACACCAAGGCTGACAGCCTTCCTGTCCCCAGTCGCTTGGTTCTGCCCAGTCACTGCAGTTTTAGGACATCCAAACACGTCAGCTCACGGTTGAAACGTAAAGCCCCAGTCCAAACAGTACCAGGGAAATTGAATGTGGTCACCTTGATGATTTGCAGTTGCACACCCTCATCTGTCTGCGGGCCCTGGAAGCAGTTACAGATGGTCTCCACCAGGCGGTCGATCAGTCGCTTGCCTGGAGCGCTGCTATCTGGCGCATTGCCTGTGATGTGGCCATAGGCTATCAGCTTCTACCGAGGAACGGGAAGGGGACCGTGATAAAGGCAGCCATTACACATTGCAAGGATTAACGCTTTTCATCAAGGCAGGTCAGTTAAAAGAAGTGTCAGGGGAAGGAGAGGCGTTAGCATGCACACCTGTAGTTTATTTCAGGAACGCGACTTTCCACATACACATATTCTGCACAGCCCTGTACTTGGGTCAACCTTTTATACAGCTTCAAGAGACACGGGCATTTGTGGAATATACACAATACAGCTTTGTGAGTCTCTAAAGCTATTATCAATGGTGTAGGTGTGCATGTCTTATAGCTGAAGACTCGTGAGTGTCAGTACCTGTAAGCAGTCCAGCGAGGTGCTAACAATGCGTGGAGACTTTGACTGGCATGCCAACTCAAAAGGAAGCACGTACTTATCTGCCTCAATGTAGTTGGCCCTGGGGGGGACAACAGTGCCATCTCTGGCAAGTCCACAAAACAGGAGAGTTGATAAGGCCAAAACATGTATAATTTATTTACTAATACAGATACAAACCTCATGCACTACACAGACCGTTAAGAAACACACAGCTATAGCACAATCAAAAAATGATATGAGTGAGACTGTCAATTCCAATCTGAAACACTGGCATTTAATGAGCATTTAAAGGACTGAAACATCTTAAGCCCAGGCAAGCACTGAAACCCGGTACAACACACACAAAAATAAATTTTTCCCTACACTCTTGTACTGGGATCTTATGCTACAGAAAAGCATAAAGGAGATTTATTGGGTCAATAACATTCATCGATAACAAAAAAAATCTTAAGAAACAAAAACTTACTTTTGTTTTTCCAGTTCAATTTTTATTTCATCTGCAGGACGGGGAAAAAAAACACAATCAGTTCGTCACTCATATGTGATTTTACTCCATTTATTATATGCTTTAAATTTCTGATCTTATAAAATCAGTACACATAACTGTGTGCGACACACAAACACCCACAATTATTAGGTACACCACCCTGTGTGGAAAATTGAAAATGTGGCCTTGGCTTGCAGCCAGACAGGCATCAAGGCATTCCTTTCTCAAGGCATGCAATTTGACTGTACATTATAATGGGCAAACTGAGTGACCTAAGCATCTTTGAGAGTGGTATGCTCATGGGTGCCAGGTACACTGGTTCCAGTATCTCAGAAATGGCGTCCTAGCAAGCTTAAACAACAAAAATGCTTAAAAAGTAACACGTGGGAGCTTTAACTCATGTTTAGAGAAAAACAAACTTCAAAGCATTGAGTAGGCAATACCATTCTCTGATACATCAAACCCGTTAATAGTTAATAAAGCAAGGAGTGTTTAAGATCCAAAAGGACTTTGGTGTTCAGTTCAAACAATGGACACAATTTCCTTATCTGGCAACATATATTTACCTCAATTTTACAACCGGTGCATATTCCCAGTACAAGCATTACTTAACACCTCTAAAGGAATCAGAATCATTCTGTTACAACTAATGATACATTGCAAATTTGTTAATCGATAATAAAGGTGAATATGATTATAACAATATCCATAATGATCTACACAATTATTGCCAACCAGCAGCACTAGTAGCTATAACGGTATTTTATAGTTCATAGTTGTCAGATATGGCATAATGTTGGTCTTTCCAAAACTTTGGAAATTCCTAATTCCCATATCAAAGCAATATTTCTATGTACCTATAATGTATAAACATTAAGAGAGCTGGTTAGGTATTTCAAGTCAGTGTAGCCATTTCTAGGCCATTTCTAATTATTTTTCTCCTAAAAGCATCTCAGTTCGTCACTGTCAATCCTTCCACAACACATTTTACACACTACAGGCTACACAACCCACATCATAGGTTCAGCACCGGTTGGAAGTAACATCTTTCCCGGTAGTGCCACAAAAGAGGCCTGAAATTTTAGTGCTTAAAACAAATAGTGGTTGGTATATATTACATGGACTATGGCCGAAATCTTCCTTTAAAAGTTTTTGACTGAAGAAAAAAAAAAACTTGGTAAACACTATTGTATAGTTAATGTGCAGCGTAGCTACAGAAACTTTTGGTTCCGCAAGCTTAAGACATCGCTGGTTGTGCCTCGTATTAGCAGGTACCAAAACACATTTACAAGTGTTAATATAGTACGACAGACATAGTATGCATTAATTTTCTGCACAAAATAAAGAATATTAGCTCCAACCAATACCAAGAACCCCAACCTGTAAAATAACCCGCTCATCTCGCCTCCTAATGAAATTCAATTTAATGTATGAGAGACCTAGTGATCTAAAATTTCATTACTATTCGCTCAGTTGCATGTAAATGCATATGGAAGCTCTTCTACTTATAAACATACACATGAAAAAGGAAAATCTATACTTGATGTTTTAAAAAATAAAATTTGCAAAAGTATTTCAAGCACAGTTGTAATAGCACAGTACCATTACCGCCCTTTGTTGCTCTGGGTAAGAGCACCTGCTAACCGAATGCACGTAAAAACAAAATGAGTTCTGAATATTAGTCCTTCCAGCAAAGCAAATGATAGATGTTAACTGCCTTACAAACCATGTTAACAGTGAGAACTGCATTAGTAACACTGGACCCTGGTCAACCTACGTCCTTGCTTACTTTGTAAATAATAAATACTGTAGAGTCGGATGAAGTTTTTTTTTTTAAGTGACTGCCCTTTTTCCTGGCTCACCCATATCCGTTACACTGATACTAAACAAAGGAAAATGTAGTAGTTGCTTTGGGTGCTGAAGTTTTATTTGAAAGGTATGTAGTTTCAAACTATCCCAGTTCCCAGTTACACCAAGGTCTATTACACGTTTTAAAGTACACAGCAATAAAGCTAACATTGCGCAAAACGTTTAGGACCGTACTGCCACGTATGACATATAGACCAAGCAAACATCGCCTCTTTGCTTGGGTGAAACGGATGTACAAGGCATAACAATTCAAGGAACTGAATTGCAGTTAGAGACGAGTAGATACACGCGTTTTAAAAGCTAGCAACGCACTCGACTTAATGGGTGTGTTTGTAAAACTATCCGCTCTGTGTTCCAGTGGAAAAATAGACGTCAGAATACAGCTAGCAAGTCCGCTAACAATAACGAGTAGCTAGCTGACTAGGTTTGCGATGCTTACTGGCTAGCCACATCATTCAAGTTACAACTTTTAGTTGCCGTGACACTGCGTACACATTCCAAACATACGTCGTTACTAGTTATATATAAATAAACTATATTTAATTTTTGCATCAAAAATAACCAGCCCATTGAAAAATTGACATTTTCCGAGATCGAGCATATCGTTAGCGACTTATCTATGCACAAAACCCCAGTCAGAACTAGCAAAACAGTTAATCTTTTCTCACTTCATACTACATACTAGCTCTTGGGCTCGCAAGCTAGCGATGGTCATTATATCAAACAAGTCCACACCTTCATTACAAGGAGACCCAAAGCCGTTTAAAACAATCCACGTAAAGGAAATAGTAAGTTAACTTGTCATAAAGAAAGCACCCATCTTTAACACAAAGAGGTCCTCTTACCTAGCGCTACCTGACAGGCCTTGCGCAGCTGACTGTGCTGGGTACGCTTCACCTCCTTATCCGAGAGGATTTTCTCCAGAGCTCTGGACAGAAACATGCTCTTAGTTTTGGTACTTTCCGTCTGTGTCTGCTGATGTAGTCTTTCTATTCGTTGTTCTTGTAGCATCTCTTGCTTGGCAGTAGCTCCTCTCTCAGAACGGCATTGCTGACTGAACCCGCATCTAGGTGTCACATATGGAGAGGGAACAAAAACAGGCCAACACCGAGGATCGTTGTATTGATGCTGTCGAGCGACGCAACCTCAGCACTAAGTCGCCATGTTGGTCGTACGCAATGTCACGTGACGTTCAGCCGCTTCCATAAACTTCGTCACAGGTACGCCGGTGCAAGCGAACAAGTCCGTTTCTTGTTAATTTTTTTTCATGGGAAGTTACGACATTTTGCGTCGTTTAATCAAACGAGGTCTAAACAGCCTTAAAAATACAAACTAATTTTCTCCTTTTAAACTTCAGTTTGAATCTCACAAATTTAAATTATTCTATTTGTAAATTATTATTCATGTTGGGAAACTCTTTCTCTCTGAATTTGCTAGCCCAATTAAAATAATATACATAATGTATATATTTGCGGAGATATTATTGGAATGTGTTTATTCATGAATGGGTGTAAACCTCCGAAAATATTCTTACATACGTTTCCACGGAAGACTGGCCTATAGCATTATCACGGAAATAAGGTTTCCACTACCGTAAGATTTCAAAAACTTCAGCTATTTACGTTAGATTGCATGAGGTATTATTAACAATTATATGTTACCCAACCGGTCAATATAGGTAGTGTTCTCAATCCTGATTAGATATATTCTTTCAGTGTGCAAGATTCGCCACTGGATGTCATCATTTTCTAATGTTCCTCCCTACATGAAAATGTTTAACAAGCCTTCTAAATACCTAATATAATAAATATGGGACTTAATTTTAAGAAAGGAAATAATTTCAAGTTAAGTTTTATATAATACATTTTTTATAAAGTATGAAAAATAATACACCCCTTTAACTAGCTTTATCTGAATGCATCTATTCATATAACGCTATAGACACAGCGTCATCCGAAAAAAAATGCTGGTACAATTTGGGCTACTACGCCACCGCAAATATGTTCATTGGTTTAATATCAATTTTTGGGAAAATTACAAGAGAGTAGAGACAGAGAACCGGCGAACAAAGCACACAATCCAATGCAATGCTCTCTCCGCCTACTAGTGGTATCAGTTCTGAAGGAACGGACACATCCATTAGCAGTTTATTCCCGTTTTTTACGGTGGTCCCGTTTTTATTTGCATAAAGATGCAAATAATTTAACTAAAGTTCAGAAATCAAATGGCCAATTGTCTGAATTCTTCCGCTATATTTCCAGCTAATTTACTAATTATTGAAGCATCCTACTTTTGACACACATCACTCGTTGAAAAATAATTAATATTGAGAAAGTTATATAAAGCGTCAAAAAAGAAGCAATCTGACCATTTCCGCAACAAGTGCTGACGAAAAATCTGAACTCAGGGAGAATATTTGCAAAGGTGTGCACTCACTGAGATATATGGACATTTCAGTTGAAAATACAGGCATTTTAAAATCCTACAAATAAACGCATATCATCCAAATTCTTGAAAGTTAGACAGACCAACTGTAGAAGACTGGCTTATTACAAGGAAAAGCAATTACTTGAAGAATCAAATTGCAAAGCGCCATAGTAACAAAAAAGATTGGATTGTGATACATATTAGTGTGTACAATCTTTATATTGTTCATTTAAATAATTAAATAAGTCCTTCAGCTCGGATGAAAAAGTGTGTAAATATGGCAAAGAGAGAGAGAAAGCGTGTGTGAAATATTTAGGAAGTTAATAACTACTACACATTTCAACATGGCTATTGCTGCGAAGTATGCTATACATCGTATCGTATTAATATTGCACAGAAATCTACAGCGAATTTTATAAAGGCGAGTTGTGAACAATTATTTCCTACATTTTGCTGCGCGTAAAAATGTACAGTTCCATTCACAGTCCACTTAAGTAAACAATGTTTAATATATAGCACCGTTATCGACTTCATTTTAAAACAGTTTATGGTAATGTAAAAAAAAAAAAATCACTACACTCTAATCACTATACCAATTAGTTTATTTTGTTCAGCTCATATAATTGACAATGAAAAATGTCCATATAGATACTTAAGATTTTGTAACATTTCCATCAAATGTAATGTACATTGCAGTCTATTGATAAGAAAATACTGACATTTTCAGTACAAATCTATACTTTGAATGAATCTCTCAAGCTAATCTAAAAAAAGCAATGGACACAAAACATTTTTTTTTAGTATAGGCAACTCTTGCAGGAATACAAGAACATTCACCTTTTAGGTTTTAGGCCAATCAATTTAGACAGGGCAGAGAGACAGATGGGCTGGGAACAAGACCACAATTTTTACTTTTTCTACTCCCAAACTATCTCAATCGGTCATTTAATCTGATCACTTATTTAAATTATACAAAAAAAAAAATAATAATTCCCATTCTTTCAACAACTTGTATTCAACCATTACTTGTGGGGAGTGAGTGTAGATGGTAACACTTGAGATTCTCATAAGAATTAGGAAATCGAAATGTATATTTTGCGGGAGAAAATAGACACTAGGATACCAGAAACACAATAATAACAATAGTCGAATGTCAAAATAGATTTAATTGATCATATTAGATGGATCAGATCTGAAACATTTAGGTATGATTCTTTATGATAGACTTCAAGTGCTATGCCATGTTACATTACACCGTTTCCTCACAGAGCAACTTCTACATCTTTCAACTTGACATTTTATCCACCGATACATGGCTATATACTGAAGACATGTAAAAGTACCTCGATCAAAGCTACAACATGAATTTGAACCAGAAACCTTATCCGCAATCAAATCCTTCACTGCTTTTCCACAATTCTTTTGTAATACAATAGCTCTACACTAGAATATTTAGCAATGGCCTATTAAATCTATATTTTATATTTCTATAAAATGATCAATATAAATACGGTACACAAAAAAGGTGTGCAATACCTCTACTGTTCGTTGTTTTTGTTGTACACTGCCATTTCATGTGTGCTTAAGTAATTATTTTTGTAACTAGTCTTGAAAACCAAAAGAAACAAAGCTTTACATACAAAATATAACAATGAGAAAGTAATATTCAGTATGTAAAAAAAGCTAAATTGTTAAATAAGCTTAACTGTTGTCCAGTAATGAGAAGCTATAATTTTTGCAGTATGATTATGAAATCTATAACCTGGTTAGAAAGCCTGGGGCCAAGAAGAGTCTTTAAATTAGTTATTTTTCTTCTTTAAATTCATGATCACTAAATGGTTTTAATCATTAGTCTAATAATTAATGAGATCACTGTACTTTTTAAGTGTCGTAACTGGAGAAACAGATAAATGGAATGTCTAAAGATTTGGCCCCTATGGTTGCTTATCCCTCGTCTGTCTTAAAAAAAAATGTTGTGGTTTTCAAAGTGGAGGATTACTATACATGCAGGACATTAAGATAACAATTATAACCAGGATAAGGACACCAGAGTCATGGTACCAGCACTCTGGCTATGTGCATTCCCACAATTACATATAGTTGCCTGTAATAAAAATGAAATGTTCTATATTACTGGAATAAAACTAAACTTAACGCGCATACATGTTTGACCCTTTTAAAGTGAAGGTTGCTCTCCTCATCCAAGGTTCCACGTAAAAGGGTAGAACTTGCCTAGTGCCACTGTAGAAAGATTACATGATCGACAGATGTACTGACAAATACTAGGCCAGCATAAGCACTCATTTCAAATTAAATTAATCAGTATACAATCCTAATGCATTACCTCAACGCTCAGAGGCAGGATAATAGCCCTTGTCGAAACAAAAAAAAATTCCTAATGAATAAAGACTGGAAGCATTTCAAATGACACAATTAAGGAGATATCAGTGAGACGCCCCAATTCCCTGATCCCTTGATATACACACAAGAGAAAAAAGGCTTGGCTACAATCTGCAAAAAGTCATGAAAACTGAAGTTTGTTGAAAATGATAATACATAGCTTTTTAAAATGAATGATTTTGTATACATCTCAATATACAATTTAAAACTCACTTAAACGATTAATGAGACTTCTCATTACTTAAAAGAATCAACATAAAGTAATGGCAGCAAATTTCCAGTTAAAAGTTAAATTCAAGTTCCTGAATGGTTTCCTTACCCACACTAAGATTATTGCAGACCCTGCTCTCCATCACACATTTATACAACCGGGGTTCATTTAAAAAAATAGTAATTTGTGATTGCAATTTGCATACCCTAATCATGACATGTAGTGGTACCCTGGTGAGTTAAAAGAGATTGTCAGGATTAAATGTGTAAATATGACTTTCTTTAAATACCTCCATTTGGATTTGGGTCAGAACTAGCAAAAAAAAAAGTGCATTAATTGCCAGCACTAGACATTGAGAAATGCCCTAATCTGCCTCTGAAAGATTACAGGAACCACCTTCACATAACAAGTGCTTTGTGGTTTTGTATCAAGGATTAAAAATGCAGAGAATATCCAGTCTGTGTTCAGAGAGATGCTCTTTCCTCCTCAGACCCAAACACATTGAGAGTCCTCATTGTTGTCACCTTAGTGTCTGTCTGTCTGTCCGTCCATAGCCGTTTCAGTCCAATGGCACAAGTGCGGGGATTCCAGTGTGTGGGTCCCTACAACGTGATCACCGTCCCATCTTCCTCCAGGCTGCGGTTCTTAAGCCCCGCCCGACTGCTCTCTGGTACGTTCAATGAGCCAACGCTGCTGGCAGCAGGTAGCGTGCCGTTGGGCCTCAGACCCAGGTGCGGATCGTAGCGGGGCAGCGAGGGCAAGCTGCAGCTGGTGGAGGCAGAGCGAAGGATGGGCCTGGCCTCCCCGCTGGTCTCGATCACCAGGTCCTCCTCGTCCTCGTCACTCTCCAGCTCCTCTAACTGGAAGTTCTGGATGATATGCGTGGCAGAAGTGGCTATGGGGGCAGAGTAGCTGTAGTGACTTGCCCCGCTGTCAGATGAGCGCCCAGAGCTGCCGGACGCACCGCTGTTCCGTACCACATTGTTGCGCTGGTTGGCGGGTTTCACGGTGATGATGAGGTTGTGGCTGTTGGCGATCATCATGTCGGTCACCTGATCCAGCGACTTTCCCGACACCTCAATGCCGTTGACCTCCAGCACCTCGTCATTGACGGCCAAGAGCCCCGTGCTCTCGGCCAGCCCGCCAGGCACCATGCGCGAGATGAAGATGCCTGGGACCTTCTCCAAGCCCTGGGCGGTGACGCGCACGCTGGAGCCGTCCCTGATGTAGAAGCCCAGCGGCTTCTCCTGGCCGTGCTTGTAAAGACGCACGCGACGGTGAGTCTCAGGCAGGATGTCCACGTCGATGATAGAGGACACAGGCCGGAAGTCTTGCGGTAGGCTGATGATTACAGGGGGCTTTTTGCGATTGTTGTCAGGTCGCAGCAACACCGTTGCCAGGACTTTTTTCTTGCGAGTCAGAGAGTCTGTGCCGAATGCAGAGTAGTCTGCCTCCTCTGTAGAAGAGAGAAAGGGTAAAGAGAGAAAGGGTAGAGAGGTAGAGAGAGAGAGAGAGAGAGAGAGAGAGAGAGAGAGAGAGAGGGGAAAAAAAGAGGTCCAGTCTTAGTTAATACAGACACAACTCATTCATCAGCTATACAAGTTAATTTAGAGCAGTGATTTTTAAACCACACACACACTTCAATTTTCCATAAAAACCATCCAAAAAAAATAATAACCTAGAAACCTAACAAAATAACTTGCTAAACTTGCAGCCCTTCAACATTTTGGTTTGATACAAACCATAACAACACAGTGGGGGTACGGCATAATATATCCAAACCAAAAATATGAATTATACTGTCTAGCCCCACAAAACAGCAACAACTCGACCTTCCTCTCTTCAGTTTTCACATGGTGATAGCTTATCTTTAAAACAGAAACACAAATAATTTGTCATTTAACAAACAAAAGTTGACACACACAGTCTTAAATGGGTGTGAGATTGATCTGACTCATACAGGCTATTTTTCAAGATTCAAAAGTTACTTGTGTAACTACAGCTACTTGTGCTGATAAACCTGCATGAATGCCTTTCCACCTTCTCAGAATTGTTGTTGCTGTTCTTTTTCCTGTAAATAAATGCATTCAATTATATATCCTTTATTATGGGGTTTCTGGATAACTGAGGTTTATTTGTGTACAATGCAAACATGCATTCAACTGATGAGGGAAAGTACAAAACCTAGTGAAAGATTTGGTTTGGAGTCTCTCCGTCCTTGGCCTGGGGTGATCATTAACCCCCCAAAACTGATAAACAGGTACTGGTAATTAACCTGCCTTTTGTTAACACCCCTTTGACAAGGGTCAAAGAATTTGATTTGTAAAAGAAAAGGGTATACTTTTTACCCAGCCACTACAAACACTTCCTCATAGTTAAATAAAAAATAGTTTGCATGACTGGGCGGGCATCGATACCTTGAAATCTATGTATCAACAAACTTGCTGTTTACTTAGTACTAAACACTGCAGTGACACAAGTTAGCTTGTATTTTCAGGGATAGAGCCGTCTGTTCTGGCATGGAATGCAGCAGCTTGCATGGGACCAATGTAGAGAAACTATTTACTTTGAATGAGGAAAAACAAACAAACAAAAAAAAAAAAACACATGAAATCAACAAATAGTTACAAATGTATTCATTTCTTTCTGACCCTCTGATCAAAACTAAAATCTTATCAAATTGAGTTTTATTCTCCTAGTTAACTATCTGAATATTAAACTGTCCGGTCTTACGCCTCTTTGCCAGATACTGTGACCCTATACGAGTGCATCTCAGGGGTACGTATGTCGGAGGCAAGTGCAGCCAGCTAATGGGTAACAGTACCATGGAAGAAAAGATGTGGCCAAAGACCAGGTTCTAACTCTCACAGAAACAAAGGCTCTATTGTGCAGAAGAGAGAGTGAAAACTAGAGACTTTATAAATTGCTTGCTTCCAATCATTATGTTTATAGTTTGTTCAAGTTTCAAGGCCTGCTATTCATGCATGCATGCACACAAATTTACAAAGTTTATATTGTGTTAAACTAACACAACATTCAAATGACCTGATTAAGAGAATGCAAATGATGATAGAAATAAGCCTTTTATGATTTCAAACAAAAACAAACCTTGTACCCCTACAAACCAATACTCAACACACCTCTCTTATTCTAAAATGCAAATGAGAAACATATTTTAGGCATTCTGGATAATACAATACCCCTGAATATACAACTGTACGTAAGAAACAAAAACATTTATCTATATCCCCAAAAACAATTTTGTACACGCTTACATTTCCAATCTGACTAATTATTCCTTCCGGTTTCCCAGCACGCACCAGTGTAATCACTAGTGATTTTCCTAATCATCCAGTTGTAGCATGTTGCCGTGGCTGTGCAACTTGTGCAGAGTTCACGGCGTCACACGACACTCAGCTTTCCAGAACTAAACTGCAACCAGACACAGCTTAACACAAACTGTGAAAGACTATACCATGATTTATGATCCATCTTCCATGATCTATTCCAAAGTGTACATTAACGACTGAAGAAAGTGAAATAAAAAACAAAAGAAAGCTCTGGCCACATATGACACTTATACCGCTAACCTAGTAATGGATGTAAACCAGCACAAAAGTCTACTGCTCTTTAACACCATGTCCGTCTCATTCTGACCCCATCTCAAACATTTTTTCCCCTTTCCTTCGCAGCATGCCAAATGAGTCGCAAACCTCTACTAATAGGGCCATGTGGTTGACATAAATTACATGTCTACCACACAGAGGGCCACACAGATACAAGCGTGCATGTTTGTGCAACATGTATGCAGACCTATTGAAATGAATGAGGACACAGGCTAATGCATTTACATTTCACTCTCTAAAGGCACAATTCAGACATGCCGTTTGCTAAAAGACAGTAGCTAAAATCCACTCGCTCCAGCCTATTTACATGCAAGAGGGAAATATAGGCAGAACAGACCAGCAATTTTTAACCATAAAGTCAGAGTGACACTCAGGGTGCTGTGTCCAGTGTGAAGCAGCCCCAGAAAAGCAGAGAAAAGGTGCAAATCCCAACGCACAACAGCTAACCACCCTAACTGAGACTGGAGTGTGCCGAGTCCACTTGAGCAAGGTGCCCGACTACTATGGCTTATAAAATACATCTTTAAAATCCTTCAAGATATCTTTTTCTTCTTCAAACAAACAAAATAAAGTTGACAAACCAAAGTCTTACATCTAAACTCTACAGATGCCCAGAACCCCTCTCTCTTTCAAGATGCAAAAGTCACTAATGCATCCGTAACTAGAGCACTGTATTTTGGTACATGCAAGAAATTATCTGAACATAAACTATTCACTTGTTTACATTATTGAATACAGTCAAATTACTGGACACTCAGTGATACTCCCCTCCAGCTATTCCTGCTCTGAGCAGTTAAAATCCACAAGAAAACACCCAGCATTTCATGACATGTATAGGTGACACCATTATCAGCAATACGGCCCAGTTAAAAACAAAGTTCAATACAGGAAAGCGAGAGAATGTGTTAGCCGAGTCAGAAGCTGTGTTGGAAACCTGAAGTGGCTACAGACCAGCGCTGATCCCTCAGGAATGGTACACGGGAACTCGTGTGTCATAGCTCTGTGCATCCGCATGACAAACATACCTTTGGGTGAGTGTGGCCATGCACATACACAATTATGTAAGGGTATCGATGTGTTTACTTAGGTGTGCTCATTTGTCTGCCTTTGCCTGCCAGCGCTTCCGCGGGGATGCTTATTTATTCATTTGGGCCATGCTTGGTGTGCTTGCGTGCAAGCAAATTCCAGCAGGTGCCACCCTCGCATTCCTCCGGCTGTTGTACAACCGTACAACCGGGGGGGGGGGGGGAACCTGCTGGGAGATCCTCTACGGGGGCACGTACCACGCTGCTCCAGGCACCAAGCGCCGCAGGCGATAAGTAAAACACAGCCTCCGTTTTCATCCGGATTGCTTTCAGAGGTGACGATGAACAGCCCTACGATAACCCATGGAATCGGCAAAGGACAGAACTTCAGTGCTAGCATTTTAGGGCAGGGGGCAGTGCACATAATTCAAAGGCAAACCAAATATAAGGAAAGCGCTGATAACAGGAGCTGCCACGAGAGTTACAAATGGGGAAGACTGGGTGGAGACAGGAGAAAGGAGGAGAGAGGAGTCCGAGACAGCTGGAGAAGGAGAGGGACACAGAGACAAAGATAAAGGAGAGGCAGGGGAAAAAGGAAACCACTACATACATTCACTGCAAACTGCCCTGGTCCCATTGATGGCCCGATGAAAGTAAACACACACACTGACGGCACACGATTATGTGTCCAGCCCCAGGACTCCAGGCATTTATATTCAGCACAGAACTGCTGGTGTTGGTGGTTTCATATTACATAGTCACATGCCAACAACCACACAAGAGCTAAAGAATGAGGGACAATCCAGGAAAAGA
Source organism: Hiodon tergisus (assembly GCA_025775045.1). Taxonomy (NCBI): domain Eukaryota; kingdom Metazoa; phylum Chordata; class Actinopteri; order Hiodontiformes; family Hiodontidae; genus Hiodon; species Hiodon tergisus. The sequence continues at coordinate 4,579,102 of JAOVYW010000084.1, read as the reverse complement.
TATCTGGGGTGTGCGATTACCCACCGAACAAGAGAAAACTACATTAAGGGCAAGGGAAACATTAGTCCATAATGAAATTTATGCTACAAGTCTCTGAGAACACCACATAGTCCCAGTATAACCCACCCCCCCACATTGTTCGTCTTGCATAATCATACGATTGCGGATTCCGATTCTTTTTCTGGACAAAATAACTGATAAAGTATGTGAAAATCCTTGCTTTATTAGGACATAATTTGATAGGAGATGTGCGAGATGAGCACCGAATAGGTTCCTTCCCAGTTGTCCCAGTCTCCTGACTTATCGCAGTCTGCCCTTGCCTCTCCCTCACCCTCAGGGGACTCGGCTAAACTGCAGCAGGACAGTGTTTTGGGGGGCCCTTGTTCCCGCCTCCGGCCCGAATGCCGGGGAGGAGGTGCTGGCCCATGGCCAACTTGTGCCAAAACCCAGCCGGGTCACCCTGTCACACAACCCCTACAGAGACACTAATGCACACTCAGTCCACCCTTCTGCCTCTGGAATGACACAGAATCTGACCATTACAAGGCTCACCAAGGTCAGAGGTCACGGCACTTAAGAGTTTAGGGATAAATCCATTTTTATGGCATATGGGTACATTTTTTGGCTGCCAGATTACTGTAAAACAGGGCAAGGTATCCCCCTTATATTCACTGAAAACCAAATGACATCCGATTTGCTCAAAAATAATAACTAAACTATTGAGTCACCGGGCACTTGCATGCATCTGTAAGTTGCTCTTAATGAAGAGAACCGTTTCAGACAGCATGAATGCTGCTCTGCTGTGGGAATAAAAGGGTGAACAGTGCAATGAATGGGGTGCCGACTGCCGACAGAATTGTCTTCAGCATGGAGGGCAAGAGAAAGTGCTGCAGTGCCATGGGAGGGGGAAACAGAGGCTTCTTTGTACGCCTGTTCTCAGCTAGAGGGTTATCAGCATTGCAGTGAACTTGAAGTCAAAATCCTTCAAAGAATAACCCGTGTTGATAAATAACCATTCTAAACTCTGATAAAGTATTGATCGTCATCCCCTCTAACACTGAACAGAAAGACACCTCTGAGGAGAGCTTTTCAATGGGACCGCTAAGCATTAAGATACACAGGTTGGCTTGCAACGCCATCATTTCTTGCCTAAAACCACATAAGACTGCAGCGTAACTTGTCGATTCCTAAAACTTAACTGGAGTAGGCTGATACAGGTCCAGACACCATTACAAAATCTGCAACACCAGTAAGTATAAGATTTAAAAATAAGAGTTTATTGAAAACGGTCCATTCAGAAGCACACTTGTAAAACGGTCATTACATGTCCACTGTGGCATCCTCTGTTGCTGCTGCTTAAACAATTCATCCCCAGGTGACTCATGGGCTTTTTCCCCCTTTCCAAACAATCCTCTGTAGCAGGAGATGCTGTTGAGGACTTTTCTCTTGCGACCATGGAGCTGTGGTCCAAGCCAGGATCGTTCCCAGAGAAGAGCTGCCAAAATTAATATCAACGTAGCATCACATTGCGCATACCAAGAATCCTGCACAATTCAAATATCAATACGGTTTTTTAAAAAAAATTACATTAAAAAAAAGTCAAACCTGTGCGGTACTCTGGTTATATATAAAAGTTATATCACCATCAACACAGCCACAACATGACCACAACCAGTTATAACACCATAAACAGAAAACACGTACATAGAAAATAAATTATTATAATACCAGGACTGGCATTACACACACACACACACACAGGGTTGGGAACCACTGGTCTATATCTTCTTTGTTGTATAAACTTGCAAATTTGAAAACTGGCTAGACAAGACTGTCCATACCCTTGTATGACCTAAATCTGTGAAGAGGCAGTCAGTGGTGAGGAAGTGAAGAATGGGAAGGAAGAACTTGAGTGTGAGGGTCTGTGAGCTATCTGTGAGCACGAAAGTTAGTCATCACTATGCACCCAACTCCTGGCTAGGGCTGGGCACTGCCACGTCCCTGGCGATACAAGATATACATATATATCGAGGGGGTCACGATACATATCACAATATGCATTATGATATGAAACTTTGTGATACGCAATATACAGGTAGCCAATCATTGTTTTTCTGCAATCTACCAGCAAAATTAAGAACAGAGCCTTTTACACTTCATATACGTGAACATTTAAAATAAAACAAAATATTTTAAAATTATTCTGAACATATACCATGTGGTTGTACACTTCATCCAAATGCAAAAAAGGGGAAATCGTGGATTTAACCTCGGGTGGTTGACCACTGAAGTGAACATATTCTGCATTAAATAACAACTAAATTAAGTGAAGGGGGAGCCTTTACAGATTTATAAAAAAGTTGAACACATTCATGCATGTTAAATGTATTAATTTAGCTGAAATTAAACCAGAATTTCAGCAACGCAGAACTGGCGATCGATGAGCCACGCTCCGCTTGTCTGACTTGCTTTGCATTGAATTATCCATCACTAATGAAAGAGCCTTCTCTGCCAATGGTTAGCACACAAATTCATAAAGTCTGAACCAGCAAGGCTCATGTGATTGCTATAAGACTCGGTTGCTTAGGACACGCAGGAATCACAGGTGAGGGAATTTATCTGGGCTGTGGCAATCGCTTGCATCTAATGCCTAATAATGCATTTAATGCCTAATGTATACAGCAAAAATTATTGATCTCTATTCAACTGCATGATATCTATCTATCTATATCAACTCATTTTAGTCTACAAGTGCTCATTAAGGTTGTGGGTGTGGTAAGAACTGGATCAATAATCTGATGTCATAAATTATTATCTCCCAAAGGACAGTATCATCCAGTAAAGTGAGATTTACACATTAGTTGAAAACCCCAAAAACATTTTTCTGCAGAAAACAAGTTAATCGTAGCTCACAGGACTCACTCTTCCTCTGCTAGGTAACAGCAATACAGAATGCTGCCGACTACCAACTACGTGACTAGATGAATGATTCTGTGGTTATTCTACCCATGGAGAGATTATACAAAGAGGAGTCTGCCTTGGGAACATGGTTAATCTAAAGCTGTGCCCTCTACCCAAACAACCACCCCTCCCTCTTCCTCTATACAGCACAGAAAACCTTTTCAGCTTTTACCATTTTGGCTCATATTTTTCTTTTGTATACAGTCGCTTGTCCTCCCCAACCCCCCAAACAGGAGTGATCAGAGGCGAGCCGCATTCCACACGGTTGAGTCCACATCCCTGCTTTCAGAGGCCTCTCTCTCTCACCTTCCCTGCTTCGCTATCAGCCAAAGGCCTGGTTCATCGATCACACAGAGCAGGACAGGAATTTCCACTTTGTTTCATATTACCTTTAAAACGGGTCTGTGGCTCATGTTTTATATAAAATATTAACACGCATTAAGGTAAAACTGCTTATGGTACATTCAGATAAAACTACCGCAACCGCTCACATCAGGTGACGCCAACAGAGCAGGACCCCTGCACCCAAGCAGAGACCCGAGCTACCACTAATGCACAGTTAAATTGTATGAGGGATAACTAACTTCATTGACTGAGGAAATGCATGAATGCTCCCAGACTCTCAAACAGCTCGGCCAGTAAACAAATCAGGTATCGTCGCAGCCCTGTCCTGGCCACGAGACAAAACGGATCGCGCCCCGGCTTAGACAACTAAACATCCTTAGAACGCAGGCATAAACAAGCGCCTTTTTAACCAAACATAAGAGGGTCGTTTCTTTTCGTCTAAGAAAATCGCACCTTCTGCTGACCAAGATTCAAACACTTCACCCTGGTACCAACACCAGCAGCTCAAAAACACCATAGCATGCATACCTAAAAAGCATCTTTTATAAAAAGAAATTTTGATTTTAAAAATAAATTAAGCCTGCATGTCTTGTGCATGTTTAAAATATGAAACCTGCATTTACTTATGCATTCCCTGACGCTTGAGTAAGTAACCCCCAGCTCATTAACTATAGGCATTAGATTTTCAAAGAGGAAAAACAAATTGTTTAAAGGTAACACCAGTCAATCGGTCTGCCGGGGAAATTCCAGTCTGCCTGGAAACACTCCCAGCCTTTTCTCCCCCCACTCTTTCTTTTTAGAACGCTCATCTGTTCTGAGTGGTTTTTGAAAACTCAAAACTGGGAAAATGGCCAATGAATTTTAAGGAACCATCGAGGCACAGACACGGGTGCATACCTCACACAATTAAAAAAAAACACACAACAGATATGCACACTATGTGGCAGTGAACCAACCAGCCAGATCAGCAACAAAGTGCTAGCCCCTTGAGCGCTGCCATAGGAACAGGTAAACAAGGAGGGAACTAGCTGGTGGCACCACAGACATGTTGTATTTAAGTGCTTCGGGCCAAAGGCAAACAATGCCGTAAAGCCTTCAGCAGAAAACCACATGTACAAACAAAATGTTTTCTCACTATCCCTGCTTCCTCTAACCAAAACCGGTACAATTTATTAAACTGAAGACAGTTGTCCTTTCGGTGCCAGAAATAATCAGTAAATTTTCTTACTAATGCCTTCCCAAGCATAACTTACCCTTGAAAACTGCAACTACACACACCGTTATCTAGAAACATACACAACCACTAAAGTATTCATTGAATGACGATTATTTTCCACAGGGTCTCTCTCTCATTGACATCAAAGCAACTTTTGAGGCAATTAGTATTAGACAGATTAAAAAAGAAACAAGTCAACATTAACTATTCCAGCATCTATTCATAACGATACAAATCGACTTCAATCCGTTAAGTCTTGTGAATAGTTCTGAGTTTGTCTCAAGATTGCTTTAAGGATGACGAGAGCAATCTGGTTCTCTTTTACACAGTTAGATACAACTCAAATAAAATGCCAGAGACGGGGATAAGGTACCAGTCAGACAACCAGGATAGCACAAAATTAACACTGGACCATCATTTCCTTGTGTGATGTGTGTGAGAGGAATGGTTATTCAACAAAGCCCAAACTAACAAATTCATATTTAGTAGTATTTTTTAGACATTACGGGATGTCACTGTTACACTGAAAACAGTACCATTCAGAGCTCTGAGCTGAGCCAGGAACGTAAAGGGGGATAAAAGAGATCCACGGTAACCAAAACGCAAGCATACGGCACAGCACTATGACCCCCTCTAATCCCCGTCTGACAAAGTGGCTTAGCACCTATAGGTCATATGGCAGGGAGAGGGAGCTCAGACCTGAAGTCTGAATCTTTCAGTATTACTTAAATGCACACAGATACTTAATCTAGTATCAATGCTACAAATACTGAATAATGCAAGGAAATATGCCCTTTAATCAAACAAAGGATAACTTATGCTGTTTCCTTAAATTTGCAAGATGCAAAGGGAAAATATGCCTTCTGATGCATTCTAGAATTCAAGTCACCCCTAATACCATAAGTAGTATACATCACCTTTCACCGACTCATTCCACTCAGTCGAAAAATAGAATCAGTTATTCATTTGCTTATTTTGTCCAATTTTAGAGGATGATTTTAAAACCACAACTGGTACCCTGGCTCGAATAATTTATCTATTCCTCTGAACAGTATCTTCGTTCAATTTCCTCCCAAAAACTCAAGATCCACTCTGCCTCAGTAGAAGCAGACAAAGTGATAGCAACATCAACATCAACCACAATATAAAAGTAAAATAGAAGTGAGGAGTGCTCCAACTAGGACCAGTGAAGTGCTCCCCATACCCATTACCTTTCCTCTGCAGGAACAGACGCAGCAGGGGGCTGGCGGTGGAAATGGCCTTGTGGTAGTTGTCATCGTTGTTGATGGGCAGCAGGTCCCCGTGGATGTCTGCATAGCCCACAAGCAGGTCTACATTGGGGATGCGGTGCACGTGCTGTAGCAGTCCGTAGAATTCATCGAATCGACCTGGTTTGGACCGGTCTAGTGAGAAACGACGGAATTCGGCACCAAACTGCAACGGTTCAGACACAGATTGAAGTTACATATCACTATAGACAACAAAAAAAAAAAATAAAGTCTTAAGACAAGACATATACTTTATGTTTGGGAAACATATACTCAAAAAACCACATGGGGGCTTCCATTTCTCTTCTCATCACATTGTCCAGTCTGAGAAAGTTAACAAATAAGGGATTAGGTGACCTCAAGTCAATTAAAAGGGTGTGTGCGGAAAAGGAAAAATTAAATCCAGCTCCACAAAACTTAAATTTCAACTTGTTAGAAAAGAAATTTTTAATTTCATGGGCTGATTAAAAAAAACTGCATGGAAAATCCGCTGCATTTAAAAGCACATCTCCCTTAAAAGCACATCTCCCTTAAAAGCACATCTCCCAATGCTTGTTTGGAGCAAATGAGGAGCGGCAAGCCCAGGCTGTCACCCTCCTGACTCAGGAATGGTCAAAGCGCAGGACACAACACTGTCTGCAGTAATCACAGGAGATCTATAAATCTATCAATCGAAACACCTGTTAATACATCAACTTGAGTGCGGGCCGGAAACAGACAATTAATCACATTTGGGTCACAGGGAATTCCACAAGTCAGGTCTTTTTGCCTCATAAGCTAATGTTTCAAACTGCTGTCACACAAGCCTTACAAATTTTTTTCTTTAAAAAAATCTGATAAAATAACCATATCTAACAATAGCCAAAACTTCGTTATAGCCAAACAAATAATACAAGTTAATTAGATATAGATGTAACTAATTTACAGCCAAAGTGACCAAATGATTTTACATACAAACATGGGGGCATTACCTTAACTGAAAACATTATGAAGAGAATAAACGAAAAAGAGGATGACCGCTAATAATCTACTTCTGCTGTACAGTAATCAATCTGATTTTCAACTCCTTTCGTAAAACATAACAATAAAAGCATTTATTCAACCCTGCATGAAGAAAGTTGGTTATACAACTATATGGTTTCAGGTTAATATCTCAGGAAGGCGACTTCACATAAATTACAAATTTCGGTCGTATAAATGGATTTAAAAAAAATATCATTTTGTTTTAAATAGGCTATTTAAGTCTAGGCAAACGCGTCCGCTCTTTAAAACACATACATAAATGGATAATAAAGATAGGTATATGAATATATAATTTAAATTTAGCACTTTAAATTGTGATTTTGCTTTTAAATTAGGCAACAGAACTGTTCAGGAATTAGAATGCATTTTAATTGCAAATGGAGGAAGATTTCACCTGTGCCAGATACACCTGCGTAATGGGACACGGAGAGTAAGCTGGTTTGGAGAAAACCACGATGAAAAAGTGTACGCGTTATGACCAACAAAATGCCTTTATATTTATAAAAGCTTAACACAACTTTTAAAAATCGCGTGCCTGTTTTTTTCCGTCAACTAGCAACTTGCTACTAAGAAAGCTTAAAACACATATTGGTGCAAGCAAAAACAAGCAAGTGGTTTCGTAAGTTGCTAGCTACCATGCTACACAGTTTAGGCAAGCGATTTTACATTATACAACCAGACAATAAAATCTATCTGTTTTACCAGGCACAATTTGTGTTGCCGACTACATCCCACCGATATTAAGCCCTATGAATAATTTCACTGTGCGGCTTCGCCCCTAATACTTGTTAGCTTGCTTTGTCGACAATAACAACGCAAGATTAGCCTGTCACCACTACATGGCTCTTTAGGGTAAAATTAAACACCACTGACGGAAATACGGTGACAGTTAATACAATGAACACCAATTAGATAGCTAAATAATACGCACCTTGCTCTTCACCTCCACGGCGCTCAGAGTTCGGTTACTCGATACTCGGTGGTTTTTATTCATCTTTCACAGACTAGACCCTACTGCAACTCACTCTTGCCCTCCCCAGGGCTTCCTTCGTCCGTTCACACTCCCCAGTTGTACCCCGGAATGTTTATAATATAGAATCCCAGGTATGTATTACAGGATGTCTTGGGTCAGGACAACGTATTTTTGTTGTTGTGTTCCTCTAGCGATACGAACGCCTCCGCCTGACGACAATCTGCATTCGAACTCACTACCTCTCTTTCTACACACAAGAATACTTACCCTTACTGTGACGCTTTACGCACCCAGGAAACTGCTCTGGGCCATAGCCTCGTTTCCAACAAGCGCGCTCCCGTGTCTAAAATACTTGCACTAGTACGGTATTCCCCATGGAACTCAGTCACTTTAAAACAAACACGGGCCGTCACCACTATCTGAATATGGCACAAAGTTCCGAATGCCGGTTTGGATTCTAGTACTAATTAAAGTTTTAGGACTATATAAATGTATATTATTGCTGAAGCTTATCTAAGTGTACACATAAATTTTTAGACGTAAATAAAATGATCTAAAATCTCTAAGAAGATATGTTGTACAGATTGTACAGTTGTTCAACACCAATAAAATACAAACATCTATGATAGCATAAAATATACTCTGGCACAGGTGGGTGACACTGCTTCTCCATGTTCTAAAACCATCGTGCTCTGCTCAGGGAGCTCTGTTGTGGCACCTTGATAGATGAGGAAATCATAAGCAAGGCCACTTTTGCTACCAAGGAAATACACCTTGACTCTCCATGGTTCTGTCTTTCCTTTGACATACTGAAGCACAGAAAGTTTCCCCCTGAAAGGCACAATCTGCTCATCAATTGAGAGCTCTTCCTCCAACTGCAGCTCTAGACTGCATTTCCTTATGCAATCATAGATTGGTCTGACCTTATAGAACACATCAGGGATTTCAGGAGGCCTCTCACTGTTGTTCACCACATGCAGGTTGGAGCGAAACTGGAAAAATCACGAGACAGAGTATCCCTGAATAGTATAACCAGTACATTCGCACTCTTGGCAAACCCAGTATCCCCATTGCCATATGTAGACCGACATGGACTTCAATCTCAGAAGCATGTTTGTACCCCTTGACTGCACTATGTTCTGCATAGATGTTAGTCTTTGTTGTCATCAGTGCAAACATCTCCCTGGGAACATACTGCTTGCGATAGCCAGATGGTGTTAGTGGCCCAGGGAGTTCAGGAGCAGGAGCAAGACGTTCCCATGCCAGGTTTACTGGGGGAAAGGGGGTGAGACGCCACTCAATATCACTCTTCTTTGTGATGTTTGCTTGAGGGTCATACTCAAGTAACATGTTTATATCTGCCTCATCAGGCTCATAATCCTCTCTGCCTTCCTCATCCTGACTTTCCACCACCTCAATCTCTTCCCCTACCAATGGTAACTCTGACTCTGAAACCATTATCAAAAACTGTCCATACAATCCCTCAATTATATCTATATAGGCTTTTTGGGAACACTTAAGCCCTTAGATAACAGCTTCATAATACATTCATAAGCCATACATAACATGTTAGTAACCAACATATAAACATTTATAGAGTGCTTATGTCAACAACCGCAGGTTGACATAGGGTGAGGTACTGCTGGTGAACTGGTGAAAGTGACATTTTATATTTTATTTATCTTGTATGTGATATTAAGTGATGTTCATACTAAAACATGATTATTAATCAATATGACATTTCTTCCAAACTGTCTTTCTACACTCACCCACTCTTGGAAATCTAGCAGCTCCATTAGCATCTTCCCCATCACTGCCCAAAACATCAACATCAGAGATATTTCTATTGTCGATTAGGTCAAGGATTGTATATTCTGCATATGGAATATTTCCAATTTATTATCAACTCATTCTCTCGTTCTGATGTACTGTTTTTATAGTAGTAAGGTAATTCATCAGTACTGGATAATTCCCCTTATTATATATGTAATATTCGACATAGTTTGTGTCACCTTTACCAGTGTTATGGATATCGTTATCTAGTGGTGCCCTCTGGTGGTAATATTTTCAAAGAAACAAGTGAATTGAGTTTAGAGAAAATTCAATTTAAGAGAACTTTCTTGTATACATTTTGATATGGTCTGCTTTAATGTACTATGGCATGAAAAGTGGTTACTCTTAAAGTAAAGTGGTTACTCTGTGGCTTACTCTATAAAGGGCACCATCAGGTTTACAGCTTTAAAAAATAAAATCGGTTAGCAAAATTACTGAATGGAAATTTTATAAAGAATATCCCATTATTATTCTTTGTGACAATGTCATTTGTCGCCAAAATATTCCTCCAGATTGCATCAGCACCATACCTCGGCATGGCAACTGAAAAAGATGGGTCTACCACCATTATATACAAATACTTATTATTTAAGGAATGTTAAATAAAAGGCCTCTACAACAATGCAAAAGAGGATAGGTGTACCAGTTTGGATAGGAACACAACACCCATGGGGATGAAAATGAGATGCACGTGCACACAGAAAACCAACAGAACTATAAATAAGTATGTTCAGAAAAGACCAGGGAGAGAAGAACCACTTTTGAACACCTCACAAGTGACAACAAGCAATTCAAGCCTTTATGTCCAAGGGGATTGGGAGAATCAATGAATTTCCTTTGTGATAGAAAACAGGAACTGAGTATGAGATCACATACCCTTCCCTGTGAATTTTGTAACAATTGACATTACATTCGATACCCCGTACACAGTTGTAACATACAAACTGGGGACAAAGTAAAGCAAAAAACATGAAGTGTCTCAGTGAGGTGTTGGACCACCACAAGCTGCCAGAACAGCTTTAATGCGCTTTGGCATAGATTCTACGAGTCTCTGGATCTCTACTGGAGGGATGGAACACCATTCTTCCAAAAGATATTCCCTCATTTGGTGTTGATGAGGAAGAACGCTGTCCAAAATCTGGCGACTGTGAAAGGCTGTACCATATGTTCACATAATTTTCACACTCATCAAACAATTCAGTGAACTCTCGCGCCTTGTGGATGGAGGCATAGTCATCCTGGAAGAGACAACTCTCAAGAAAGAAAAAAATGTTTCGCAATAGGGTAAAGGTATTCACTCAGAATAACTTTGTAATAATTTGCACTGACCCTTCCCTCTACGGGGATGAGTGGAACGAACCCATGGCAGGAAACCAGGAAAATGCCCCCACAACATAACAGCATAACAACATAACAGCATAACAACATAACATAACGAACTCTGCAAAGAGAACACACAAAGATGTACCTGTGTGGTCTATAATTAAGAAATTAGTATACTAGTTTAAGTATAGAAAAAACAACCTGAAGTTAGTTGGGAGTCTCGGTTTGACTCCCTGATTTTAGTTCCGTTCCGACGTCAGTCCTTGAGAGCTGCTGTGACATCGGAGTGCCTACGCTTGTGTCGATACGATTGAGCTATGAATTCATATCTACAGTTCTGTGTTCTCCATAAATGATTGAGTTAATTTTTACCTTAACATTTACCTTTATTGGAACCTTAATGTGTGTTTGTTTATGTTAACACATGTGATTGGTTACGTGCATGCATGTGGTTAAGGCCATCAGCTAAATGGCTAAATAAATGGTTGATTCATTCCATTGCTTTTTTTGCGTGTGAGAGAAATTTAATGTTTATTGCTGTGAGTGTGTGACTGCACATAGATACGTATGGTCTTTGCACAGATGGTGGCCAATAGTTTGTCTAATCTAGAGCTGCAGGTCCAGAAATTTGTGCAGTGTGAATTGAGGGGAATCCCTCTAAAGCTGTTGCGGGCATTACAGAACTTTCCACAGAAGTACAATACAATTGGTATCAGAAAAAAGTCTACTAGACCGTTGCCTTTCAGCTTTCTTATCTACAAAAAATAAAATTGAAAAATGTACATGGAAACCCTGATAAACTTGTTAAGGTGATACAGAGTATAGAATCCCTAAGCATTGAAATTGTTTTAAAAGCATTAAAAAAGCAAAGAAATATGGGTTTATAAAATATCTGCTGCTAACAAATATAAGACACATAGCTGCAGTCTTGGTTATTTACCTCAGAAGTCTCCTACACTTGTGGTCTTATACCTTAGTTTCAACATGCATGCAACTTTCCTTGTCTGCCACTGGGGGCAGTTTATAATGGGCACTCTTGTCTCAAAGCAAGGGGAATGGAACGGCTCCCAACTACCTCCCCTCCCCCCTCCAGGGCTGCTTGGTGTTTGAGCTGCACACAGCACTAGAGGCCAGGCCCAAAGGCCCCACAGCCAGCCCTCCCTTACAGTCGTCCTCTTACCACTCAGATCCTGCTCTTCACACAGAGCTAGCACATGTTTCTATACAGAGGGGTAGATTGCTTTCCATTTAACTCTATCTATCAGGCCTCGCTACAGCAGCCACAATACACAGATTTGTAGGAATACCCTCACATACAGAAGGAGAGCTTCTTCAAATCTGTTACCAGTTTAACTTCCCAGTCCATCCTAAAAAACTTGTAAAAGTCAAAATTATAAATCAAGTAGTATCCTGTTTTAGCTCTGACAATAGCACCAGTGATGCACCGGTTAAGGTGTACCCTTGAGCAAGGTACTTGACCTGAATTGCGTCAGAAAATATCCAGCAGTATAAGTGGATGAATGTAGAAATTGTATACGGTGTCAGTCTGCTATGCAACTAAACTGCAATTATAACTACATCTAACATTCAAACACATCGTGTGAAATCCTTCTAATTAATTCATAGATCATCACAGTCAGCATGGTTGGGATTGATAAACATTGGCTTATAAACATTAAAGCACAGTTCAATTATACCATGCTTTACTTTTCTACAAACTCGGTCCTGCAGTTCCCTTCCAAGGATCGTAACATTGTCGTTGTGGAAGGGTTTGTGTGATCCTGTGAACCTTGGAGCTATGTTGTCTGGAGGCTAGTACTCCTGGTAGGGTTTCCCTGGGCAAAAAGGTCTGAGGCGAGGTTCCAGACAAAGAGCGTTACACCTAAAAGACACTCATGATAGTTACTTTAAAGATCAAGAGAATCTTGCCTGGAACAGGGATACCGGGACCCACTTTTGGAGCCAGGCCTGGGGGTGGTGTTCGTCGGCAAGCGTCTGGTGGCTGGGCGAACTGCGTAACCCAGTCTGGGTTTGCCCGAAATGGCGGCGTAGCACCTGAAAGGCGAAGAGTGGGGGTTGGGTGCGATGCCAGATTGGCAGCGGGTGAGACGGATCTAGACGAACTGGACCTTGGCGATGGAGACTGGCTTGTGGTACGTGCAATGTCATGTCACTGGTGGGGAAAGAGCCGGAGCTTGTGGAGGAGGTGGAAAGGTACCGACTAGATATAGTTGGTCTCACCTCCACGCATAGCATTGGCTCTGGAACCAAACTTCTTGATCGGGGGTGGTCCCTTTCCTACTCCGGAGTGGACCTGCGAGAGCGGCCCCGGGTAAGATGTGGGGATACAAGTTCCAGGCTGGGTGCCGCACAGTTGGAGTTTGTCCCTGTAAATGAGAGGGTTGCCTCGATGAGGCTTTGTGTCTCAGAGAGGAAAACTTTGACCTTGATCTGCACTTACGCGCCGAGCAGCAGTTCTAAGTATTCGTCCTTCTTGGATAAGGTAAGGTGCAGCCTATCGACTCTGTGGTTTTACTAGGGGACTTCAACGCTCACGTTGGGAACGATGGAGATACTTGGAAGGGGGTGATTGGGAGGAACGGCCTCCCCAATCTGAACCTGAGTGGTGAGTTGTTTTTGGACTTTTTGGTTTTTCGTGGCAGCAAGCTGTGGGTGGTGGTCCCCATCTTTAAGAAAGGGGACCAGAGGGGGTGTTCCACTATAGAGGGATCACACTCTTCAGCCTCCCTGGTAAATGCCTATGCCAGGGTGCTGGAGAGGTGACTTTGTCCGTTAGTTGAACCTCCGATTCAGGAGGAACAATGTGGATTCCGTCTGGGCCGTGGAACAACGGACCTGCTCTTTGCACTCTCACAGATATTTGATGGGGTATGGGAATATGCTAATCTAGTCTACATGTGTTTTTTGGACGTATGAAGGCATACGACCGTGTCCCCCAGGGTGTCTTGAGGGAGGTGTTGTGGGAGTGTTGTGGGAGGTGTTGTGGGAGTGTTGTGGGAG
>JAOVYW010000084.1:4548952-4565039 GCA_025775045.1 Hiodon tergisus | reverse complement strand
TTCCAGGTTGTAAGGCAACAAAACACGAAAAATGCCAAGGGGGGTGAATACTTTTGCAAGGCACTGTATATATATATTCACCTTTGTCTTTCTTTTCCATTCTTTTTCAGAAAGAAAGGTGGTACAACTGCCTACATGCGCATTCCTGACCCATGGAACAGTGGAGCTCCAAAGCCCGGAGGTATGTAGAAGTGACACAGTAACCTCTTGAAGAACATTGTGCGTCTGTGTTGTGATCTCTTCCCTATGTGCCCATCAGAAAGCTTTTGACTAAATTCCTGACCCAAGATGTATTTTCTCTTAAATAAAGACAACCTTAAAGCTTGAAATCAATGTGTGCAGGTTTGAATCTCCTCTGACGCAGAACTAGACTCTCACCCTTCAGCTCCAGAATCCATGGACAAGCATAAGCTTCTTATCCGTTTTACTTCTACCTGTGCCAAGTCTACTCTTCTGGGCAAAGTAGCACAGTAGAAAAAGGAGAGGCATATACAGTACATTTCTATGTGAACCTGCCTTCCGGAATGTAGACTGGGCGTGTATGCCTTTCATTAACAGGTTTAGTGCTAAACAGAAATGTGTAAGCTACTGGGTGAAGGACGGATAAGGACCAAACTGGGCAAGAACCACTGTGAGAAGCACGATACAGCATTTTATTGTTCAGAAATGTTTAAATGAAAAAGTACAAATGAAAGTGTAAGGATCACAAATTAACATACATACATAGGGTCATATCAATGATAAATGTTTACAACACCGCAGCGACAGGTGAGTCATCTATAAAGTAAAATTGTTTTTTTTTTTTTTTTTTTTAAATGATACAACTACAGCTCTTACAAGGCTGCCTTTAACACAGTCTGGACTAAGTACAGTATCTATGGCATAATGAAATCAGTAAAACTGCCCTTTCATTCAGAGTGAGTGAGTGACAGAGGATGTTCTTATAGCAGAACCAGGTTACCGCAAAAAAGCAAGGATAATGTTCCTTTAATCTGTATTTCATTTATAGATATATTATTTTGCAAAATACTATGGTTTCATTTTAAAAAAATGTGAACAAAATAACAGCAGCCACTAGAGCACTTTTATCCATGGAAGTGGACAAATGTAAAACTCATGACAATCTAGCTTGCGCACAAAAAAAGTAGCAAATATATCATAGATACACTACAGCAACGTGATGAGTCTCTTCAAACAGGTCTAAAAGACTGTACAAATATACACTAATTGTTTTATAATTATATGAAAGAATGAGGGGTTTTCATGTCTAATATAATCCTTAATTAACCCTAGAAATTTAACACCTCGTAACCAGGCAACTCTGCCAAATTCTAGTGACAGAAGTAAAACACTTCAGTAAGACAATGTCCAAATACCTAAAGTAAATTGTAGGCAAAACCGAGATAGCTGTACTATTTAGTGCACCTTCAACATTCTGTTTTCCTGCCTAGGGCAAGCAATCACAACCTTTCCATTTTTATTCAAATATTCTCCTGCCACTACAGGAAATTAGCACAAAGCAAGATGGCCTTTAACATGGATTTCATACTCCATTGGATGGCTTGTAGTAGAGAACGAGCAAGACAGATTCACATCCCCCCTCTGCAACCATAGATCGTACAAGTCACGAGTTTCAGGGGTGTCAGTTCTGGACTCTGGTCACCCATATTGGCCATAATCATTTGAGCGTGTACTGTGTGTATGCCAGTGCAGTGGGTGAATGTGGGTGTGCGAGTGTGCTCGAGTAAATAACATCTACTGGCTGCTCAGCCCAACATCTTCTGACAGCAGACCAGGGTTCGGCTCTGCGACCCCAACCATGTTTTCACTCAACTGCTCCAGTCGCACTGCATCTTCCCCCATCTCTCCCTTCCCCTGGTTGCTCTTGTCCTGCCATGCTGAGGAACGGCTCTCCCCCAACACAACCTCTTCTTCCTCCGTCTCCTTTTTTTTACTCCTGCTCAGAAGCTCAGCCACCCCAAAGCCATTTGAAGCATGGGACAAGCCCTCCTCCCACGGCCCAATGTCTGAGTTCGAACCTGAAGGGGAGCCGGCCTTGGCAGTGGTTACCCTTGCATCTACTTGCTTTTGCTCTTGACCTATAGCAAGCCCATCATCAGAAATTGAGTTCTGATTGAGGGTCTCATCCTTCCCCTGAGGGTTTCTGACCTTCTGACGTTGAGACCCCTCCCAGCCGAACCCTTCTCCATTCTCCATCAGCTCTTCGGCATCTCTCATTACTTCTCCTTCTTCCTCTCCCCCTGACCCAGTCTCTGAGTCTACAGCAATGAGTTCTGAGTACTCTTCGGTTCTTTGATTAAACGTGCTGTTGATTGTCTCATTTTGGTCATTTATTTCTGAATTAGGCACAGCTGCAGCCATTGTATCGTTTAGCTGAGGTGGGGATTGGCTGTAGGCAACTGGGATCTCATGCGCCTCCTGCAGGACTAAAGCGGCAGCCGCGGCACTTTCCTCCTGACGTCGAGTGATGGAGTCAGCAGACCGTGCCATGTAGGTTTTAGAAGTCCGACTCTCCTCTTCATCTTTGCCCTCGAAAAACCATTCTGGGTCAAAATCCATATCATGCTTGAGCCGGTTGACTTCCCGCATGTTGAAGCCAAACAGCACAGTGGCCTTCCGAGACTCACAGTCCCGAATGCATTTCCTCCGCCGATTGGCAAAATGGCTGGAGATGTCGGATTTCCACAGCCACAGGCTGGCCGCAAGCTTCTCCACCTCCCGCCTTGAGGGGTATGGCTGCCGATTGAAGTACTCCGTGAGGAAAGCCTTGCGTGCCTCGTATGACTCATCCTCGTGCCCTTTGGGGTCGAGCGCCAGCACCACGGGCTCCTCAAACCTCTCTGCTGACAGAGTAGGGCCGTGCTCCGGGTCCAGTTTCCGTCTTTTCAGGAAAGCCGCATCCGAGTGCTCAATTTCACGCTTGAGGGAAGCCACACCTGGTGACTGGGTAATCCGCTGGGATGCGGTGAGCTTGTCCTGCCCGTTCTGAGTTTTGCCAACACCACGACAGTGCACCAGGTGAAGCGTGATGGTGGAGGCCGTCATGTTGCTGGTGTATACCCCCAGGCAATGGATGCACTTGTATGTCAGTTTCTTCTCTACAGGGTGCACAGTCTGGATCACCTGATGCCTCTCCCTGAGGTGGTGGGCGAGTGCATCGGAGATCGGACCCTTCAGAATGGAGAAGCACAATGGGCAGAGTGTCTTACCCACGTCCTTCTTGTAGGGCACGGCTGCCTGTGGCACACTCTTCACTGGCGTGTCAAGGCTATCTGGGATTTTGGAAGGTGGCTTCTTACACTGAGCAGTAGAAGAGTTGTTCTGAGCATGGAAGGCCACTGACTCTTCTGGCGCATCCCGCATGTTGTAAGTAGTGACAATCAGCTGGATGTTCTTGGGGTTGCCCTGCTGGAGGGTGAGGTCAAAGGTAAGCGGGGAGTCAGTCCGTGGCCCAACTACCTCGTCTGGATGAACCAACCGCATGTGAGCCACCATCTTCTCCACGTCGTTGAAAGTAGAGCGACAGTAGGGGCAGGACAAGCCATGGATCAGCATGTGATTTAGGAGTGTGTCACTTGGCAGGTAGCGGTTGCAGTACAAACACTTGCTGGTGAAGTTGTGGATCTTCATGATGTAGTTAGCCACTGCGGGAACTTTCTCGGCTTTGTGTTCTTTCTCAAAGTGCGCGCTGTACACGTTCTCTGGGAAGAGCTCATTGCAGATGGTGCAGATCTTCCACTTCTGTGTGTAGGAGGTACCGAGAATGGAGGTGCTTCCCTTCTTGACGGATACTGAAGCCACAGCAGTAGCGGCAGCTTGAACTCGTGAGGACAGAGGTAAAGACTTAAGAGAGGGAGAAGAGGAAGAGGTGCCTGACTGGAAGCTCCTGCCCTCAACTGACACTGATGCCCCAAGTGTGCGCATGTTGCCGCCAGGTAGATGCTGCTTGGCAGTATGCGACTGTTGCGGAACCGATACCTGTGCGTTGCCCGGCAGAGTGATGCGCACCTGTTGACCACTGAGGGAGAAGGCCTGTGTGGTGCCACTCTTAAGTCCATACGGACTCTGCTTCAGGTGGGAGCCTGACAGCAGCCCTGCCTTAGGGATGACCAGTCGATTCAGCTGTTGCGAGGAGAGCGAGCGAATGTTAGTGGTCACCAAGGTGCCCTTCTGGGTGACTCCCAGAATCCCCTTCTCTTGGGACTTTGGCGAGAGCAGCATGAGAGGCTTGGACCGGGGGACCACTACATTCGTATGGCCAATCATGGCAGTCACTTGGTAGCCAATGCGCTCATGGTCCTCAATGACGTGCTGCACCAGCGCTTCGTAGGAGCGGGGCATGAACAGGCAGCGCTTGCAGTGGAGTGCATCGTTCGGGGCAGCTCCAGGGTTCGCCCCAACAGACCCATTGACTGACTTTTCACCAGGCTTGACCATGTATGGCGCTGCCACATGCTGGAAGTGTTCCCGGTAGATGTGCTTGCGTACTACATTGTACAGCGGGTCTCGGTATGTACACTTCTTGCAGTAGTACACTGCTTGTTCCACACTCTCTGCCGGCTTGAGCTTGTGGCTGCCGTCAAGCCGCACGGCCTCTTTGAGGGAGGCTGACCCGCCTCCCACCCCCTGTCGCACCACGTTGTTGGGCATATGGAACAGCTTGATGTGCGTCTCCAGCGTCTTTTTGTTCCCATTGTAGGTGCAATAGGGGCAGTTAAGCAGAATGCGATTCTCAAAGTCCTCACTGTGGACATTTCGGAAATGGCTCTTGTACGCCGAGAAGAACTTGGAGGAGAACGGGCACCCAGTGCAGCAGAAAGGTTTTGACCTGTAGTCCTACAATATACAAGAGGGGTATGAGAAGGTTATTAAAATTCTGACTTGCACCCCGATGAAGTACAGTAAATTTAATGAACCTGGCTAAGAAGACAAAAGGGAAACTGGGGTCAATTTATTGATTAATATGTAATAAGATACGATATACTCAAAGGCTTTAGACGAGTATAGTTATAATGTGTTTATCAGTGAATAGCAGTTCAATTTTAGCTTAGGGTTAGGGTTCTTAGAAAAAAAATTAATATAAATTTCAATTAGTTGACCAGTATTTTTAGGGTTCCAGGGCATTGCTCTACTCTGCATTCATCACTACATAGAAATAAATGTAGTTCAATTGAGCCAAGAGAATGTATTTGAATATTAATCGGTTTGTTGAAGAGTGATTCCCAGCAAAAAAAAGGCAAAGCCTGAGAGTTCACAGAGGGTTTTAGTATTGACCAACACACAGAATGTCGCTCAACGCGTTTAACCGTGTTGAGGTTTGAGTGTCGACCAGGACAAAGAAAGTGTCTCAGAGAATTACAGATGAGCTTCAATATGTTCATACATAAATCAAATAGTGTGGATCAGTTTAAATCACTGATATGGTGTTACCAGGAGTCTTGGTATAACTTCTGGAAACTGCGTAGTTGAGCATGGTTAGACTCTGATGGTCAGCATTTCGATGACAGTGAGCCTCTGTACGTTGTAGCCAAATGCGGCCAAGAGTGTCAGTATAGTTTTTTTCCCCATTCAAAATCATTGTATATGGACTACAGCATGGCTCACCTGGGCTTTGGTTGAGAATGGATCCCACACACATAAGTCATCCCAACTGGTGTTCTTTACATAGAAGTCATTGGGGACAAAGTCTTTGAAATCCTATGTGAAAGAGGGGAAAAATATGTAACCACAAAACCAGGGTAAATAAAGGGGTTGTAGAAGGGGTACATTTTTCAAGCACAAAACAGATTTCATTATTATTTGGAATCCGCAAATGTTTTTTTTCTCTTCAGATTTTCCCCACAATTTGGGATTGCCAATTGGGCAATAGCATCGCGGCTACCTCCCATCCCCAGAGCTTATATTGCTGCTTATATGCGTAGCCTCTCAGGGACTTCCTGTCACAGTTGGCAGAGAGGATTCAGACAGACCTTCAGATTTCTAGACCAGCAAGCAGCCCACATCCTCATGAGCCACAGTGCCAGCAGGTTTATATTCCATGTAGCCACTAAACTGTTGAAATCAGTATCTAGTTTAAAAAATAAATAAAAAATAAAAAAAACCTATCCCAAGTGTAAATCAGATAGTACTTGGGAGATAGCTTGGAATCCCGCAGACACTGCAGCCAGGTCCAGGACCAGAATTTTAAAGAAATTAAAGTGTCTTTTTACATAAATATAAAAAAATTGCCAGAATTAGACTGGGTAGCAACAAATTAGCACTTTCTGACTTTGTCATTCATATCCCAGATGCAGAAGGCCCTTTGGCACACAATTTAACCTATGGTAAAGTTCAGAAAACACATAATGCTTACTCTGTGCAACTTACCTCAAGGTGGTCTTTGCAGAACTCCAAGCCGATGTCACTCAGAACCTTTTTCACGTTTTTCCTGGCTTTCCGTAAACTGCCAAGGTTATTCACTGGAAGCTGAAACATTCTTCCACCTGAAAGTGGGAACAAGAAAAATACAAACGCCATCACCACCAGTCTACATTGTTTAGCCTGATGTGATCCCTGGTCAAAAATATTTAAAAAATCAGACACTTCCTATGCACTGCATTCTAACAGTGAAATCACACAAAACAAGAAGTGGAAAAATGAAACTGATATCAAAACTGATTACCTCATCTGGAGCAGCTTTTAATTAACTCATAACTGGGAAGCTGTAACTTTAATAGATTTATTCTATAATTTATTTAATAGAGTTATTTAAACAGCAGCAATGATGGAATGGACAATTTTCAGGCAACTGAATTTTCTGATGATGCCTTCTGTTTAAGTTGGCCGCCTATTTTTACAGGAATTTAATTTTCAACATCAACGTTATCTTCAGCAACCTTTACTTACGCAGTCATAAGGTAACTGTAATTATCCAAAATAATAGGCCCAATCTGAGGAGTAAACTTTGGCAAAGGCTGAATGCAGGTTAGTGTCCTAGTTAGGACTAGAAAAGAAATAAATCTGACCTAAACTAATGACTCCAAAGGCCAGACTCATGCAGATCCTCAAGAAACTGGTCTATGTATTGCAATTAGGCTTACAGGAGTAGTCCACAGCCAGTGTAAACAACGTGCATTTCCTGACTTAACCTCCCATTAGTGTCTGCACTGAATGTTTAATATTCTGTCAAGCTTGCCACCTGGTTAAGACTTGCGACATGGACCATATGACTAATGTAATAGTCAAACTATAATCAATAGTGGAGGTAGACTGAAACGTAAATGTTCTAGCATGAATAACCAGAGCACTAAACAAGTACCATAGACAAGAGGAACTGTACAAATCTATGTTTCATAAGGAACATTGGGTAGCAAATAAACCGACACATCCACTGAAACATGGCCTCTTCAGTTATTCAGAAACTGGCTCAAGTTATCTTTATCATTCATTTAAATAAGACCTGCCACCTCAAAAGAAATTTGCTCAAGCTGATGCATGCTGAAAAGATGGAGGGAGAAAAAAAATGTTTTATCCAAAAACAGAACGAGAGGCAGGGTTAATAAAATAACCTATAACTGCAAAGGGTGTTGACCTATGTGTTTAAGTTGGAGAGCTGCAATTGGCAGAAAATACAGAAACAATTTAACTATAATATAGATCTGCATCCCTGGAATACACAATGAAATGCAATTTAATAAAGCCCAACCACTTATACACGGGACAGCAGTACTCAGCTTTTATCTTAAAACAAACCAAGCAGTACTTGTGGTATTCCTTCAAAACAAAACAAGAAAGAAGCCTCTACCCCTGGCTAAGACTCAGAACAGCGATGGGTCCCCAATCTCATCAGCTCCCCACTGATATTGGCACTGCTGGCCATGTTGTCTCTTTCAGCAGCAGCCATACGGAGTAACAGTACAGTAGAGCAGCGCTGGACTGAATGGCTGACTTGCATGCTTTCTCCCATCGCTCATAGATGGCGCTAGAGAGCACTTCTGCCTCCCAGTTACATAAGCTTCCTGGATTTGCTTGTGCAGCCTCTCCCCATGACGGCAGAATGGCGCCTCCTATTGAGTCAGCCACAGAGCCCAACATTTACGACATGTCTGCAGTGGATTTTTTTTGGGGTGGGGGCTGGGTCCTGCTTGAGTAGCTGCTACAAGCACTTACAACACAAATACTCTACAGCTGTAGAGTGGAGTAATGAAAAGGTGGCTGAGGTTGTGATGTTCAAAGCTTCCCCACCATCACCTTCACAGAGAAACAAAGGAAAGCATCTTCTCAGACAACTTTTCAAGTATTGAAAATTTCACAGCCCGCTCATTGCTGTTGACACAGTCACTGGTAGGCTCGCTAATGCCACCACTTATAAATACTTCTCAAAAAAACAAAACACGTGAAATAAATTAAATGTGAGATATTAAAAATCTCCACAAAATGTCACGTGTCACTGGAGTACACTACAAGTAAGAACAGAAGAAAATGAAGACTGACTTGGAAGATGTTCAGATTCAACTGTCTTAGCTAATTTAAAAGATAGTAAATACGAAGTACACGATTTACCTTTGTTGATTTACCTCTGCGAGTATTAAATATGTTGGATATATATAGTGATACAGACACTGAACTGAGGTTGAGACAAAATTGAGAGTAAATTAGCTATATTAAGGCCAGTTAACATATGTGTCAACACACATGCAATTACTATAGGCGTATACATTATTTACAAATCCCTGTTAATATGTGATAACGTGATTGCAATAGCTACCTCTGGTGCTTCGGTCTCGTCAAAGTACCCAGGTAAACTGGTATTTATACATCACGACATCCAGTTTGATAGTTTACCAACACAATGAGTCTTTTTCAACACCGCTGTCGTCGTGTCCGTTATTTTCGATTTACTAGCCTGAGACAGAAAAGATCGAATATATTTTGGAGAGGGAGCGAGGGAAAATAACATTACATCAGTTGTCGTACAGCTCGTACCGGCTTTATCTGCTCCCTAATTAAAATCGTCATCGAATCGCAGTAGTCAAATTTTTAAAAACACAACTTTGAATATGCGATTATGATAAACTACGCAAAGAGCTATACGTTAAATATATCATCACTAGCGAGTACAAAGGAAAAGCAACGTCAAATATGCCTAGCCGACACAGACGATTACGTTAGCAACGAATGTGTAGACTCTAGCAGTCTAAAAGTAAAACGACTAGCTAGCAATCAAAACAACATTTTAACTCCCGAAAAAATGCAATCGTTTATGTAGCTAGCGGTAGATAAATATATCAGCCCTTACTAATTTTTCCCACCTTATAGGGAAAGGGGGGGGGGGGGCACGTCTCATCGTTAACGTTGGTCTTGTGCAGCCAGATTTTGGTCGATCTTACCTGCCAGATACTTTCGGTATTCCTTGAAGGATTTGGTGTTAAACAGTACCCGGAATAAGACAAAGGATGCTCGCTAGTCTTACTCTCCCTCCTCCTCTTCACACCGGGCAGCCGGAGCGAGCCGCGTCTGATCTCCAGGCGAACACACCACACCAAAAGAGGGAGCTCGACTCCGTTTACTGTGCGACCCGGAGCTGTCCTTCTCTCTCTGTTCGGCTGCCGGGGATGAAGTGCCGCTGTAACTCATCTAGATAGATAATCCCTAAGAAAACCAATAACGGAAAATAATGGGCACGGGAACAGTGAACCTTACTGCATATGTTACAAGGCGGCGTTCCCAATCAAATAGTTGGTAGTAATATGATTATTCATTAACAATGTTTCCCCTCTTCATCTACAGACAATACACCCCCGTCCAGAACCTGCCCTGTTCAAAATGGCGTATGAGAAAGAGCGGAAATGACATATGCCTTTGATTAGCATAAACTCATTGTGCCAACGACGAGAGCAGATGAGTCCAAAATCCTTGCGGAGTAGAGTTTCACCACCTGGCCAAATGAACTCATTCATAAACTCGTCAAAAACGTTTGTTCGCAGTGTCATTTGACAGGGCCAGTTTTAATAACTCCCCGTATTTAATAACTGGGGTAATCAGACTCAAATAGCACGTACTAGACAGTAGGGGGCACCATGGCTTCGACTAACCGTGACACAGTGGCAAATACAAAATGGAATCATGTAGGCATGCGTAAAAATGCCACATCTGGTCTTCTTACCCGACAAAAGATCATATTTACACCTTGCCTCAGTTTTCCTGGGCATTGTAGACAATTTCTTATGTCTTACTTAGCCCGCCCTGTAGTCATGTCACAGTAATGTTTCGGAGATCAAATAAGTTCTCAAGCCTAGTTTTGGTGGCCTTCAGAATGTTTTATATTCTTTCCAAAAGAAGCCATCAAGAGAAAACATCTTTTTGTGTTTACAAGGTGGGTTACACTATGGTTGTAATTTTTTAGCATAGTAAAACAAAAAATGGATTAGCACCCATATAATGCGTTCGTGTAATATATTCACTTTGCACAATACAAAAAAAGACAAGTCACCCTGCGTAAGAGCCCATGCTTATCAATACTATACTAGCATGATCAGAACCATCTACAGATAAGTAAGCCAAAATAACAGCTAGCAGTTACCCGCCATTTCCATACACAGTTCTTATTCATATCGATACATTTAAGTACACATCAACCTGAAATTAATGCCAGAAAGGGAATAAATTAAGTGAATATGTTTTAAATAACTTCTTTTCCCATTATGTTATTGAAGTTTCTATTAGGTTTTATCATGACGGGGGCTGACCAGAATTCTCGTTAACTTAGTTTAAATTGAAATGATGTGTTCTTACTTTATCAAAAAAAAACAAAAACCTAGGCTGAAAGTACTCTATTTTCAGCAGAAGTTCATTATATGGCACTTTTATGAATGCAGATTCAGAATGCAGAGCTTTCAACCGTCAACAAAAAGGTCAGAGTTCAATCATTTCACTCAATGTTCAAAGGAAAGTCGTGACAATAAAATTTGTTTGCAATGATGAAAATGATTTATTCCTCTTAATGGATTAAAATAATTAGAGGTCAAGGTAGAGTGTGAAGTGGGCACCATTCTTTTCAAACTCCTTTAACAATAAAAAAGAGCTTCCTTCTCCCATTGTGCAGTGCATATAGCTGCAATATGCAGCAAAATTAAAGCAAATAACATGAAATAATCAAATAAACATCTGGTTCATTTCAAGATAATATCTAGGAAATAAAACAGACACAAACTTTTCCAATAAAGAGGGTGGATTGTTTAAAGACTATACAGCCCCCTCACCCCCAATTAAATTACAATTAATTACTCACTGCATGTTTCCATATGACTGCTAATGCTTATGCTTCCAAAGAATAGACTGA
The DNA here is from genome assembly GCA_025775045.1 of Hiodon tergisus. Taxonomy (NCBI): domain Eukaryota; kingdom Metazoa; phylum Chordata; class Actinopteri; order Hiodontiformes; family Hiodontidae; genus Hiodon; species Hiodon tergisus. The sequence goes on along the minus strand of JAOVYW010000084.1, from coordinate 4,553,698 downwards.
GAATTCTAGATCAAATCAAAGAATTACTTCTAACTGGGTTTTTTTTGGCTCCTTCACAACTGAATTTCTAATTGTTAAACTTTTATTATAATCGCAAGTCCTTATTGATCATTTTTATTCAAATTATATTGCTTTTACCAATTCCATCTATGAAATAAATACTTTTAATAATTTATTTTTAAAATATTCAGCTCAATCTCAGCCTACCACAATAGTGGACAATTTACACACATTTGCATAATGCATGAAAAACTAACCTAGAAGTTAAAGGCCAGGGTAACAAGTGAGGTTTTGAAACTTGAAAGACAATTGCATCGACAGCACAGGAGCAGTGATACAGGACTAACAAGATTGGGGATTAGGGAATCTGTTTCTTATTCACAGTGAACATTTAACCCACTACTCCTCAAACATACATTATTAATCTATTTCAGCACTGAGGGATTAAAACTATTAACCTGGAAAAAAACAAAAACAAAAAAAAAGACTTACACCAGCATCATGAAGACAAGGGAAATTATTTATCAAGTGGTGGCAAAAAGAGTTAGTAGCCCTTTTAGAAAGGAGACAATTTCATTTCCTCCCAGTTTGGACTCTCCATAAACACGGTCCACAAATGAGATCGGAACCTGTTGACGGAGAGAAAATCAAATCATATCAACAGACTGTAGACAGAATGACTAACATAGAACACAACATCAAGATAATATGGGAGACCACTATTAGAAACTGAAAATGTGCACCTCCCCAATGCTGTAGCCCAGCTGCCGAGCTCTGACAATCATCTCCATTTGGAACACATAACCTTTGGACACGCATCTCGCCACTAGTTGCTCAAGCACCTCCTTCTTATAGAGTCTGAAAAACACAAAAAACCCTCAACATACAACAACTTTTTTCCCATGTAGTGGAAATGTCAGAAACGGTGTACAAACAATAATAATAATAAAACTTAATTTATATATCACAGATTCATATTGCTGTACACAAAGCAATAAAATAAAAATGAGATAAGAACACAGGTATATAAAGCTATAAAAATCATTTATAGCTAAATTACGAATCTTTAATTCAATAAAAAAATGTAAGTTAATTAAAAGCAATGGCAATGAGGTGTCTAACTGTGTTTAATGTACATCCCCATTATATAAAGATACCTGCCCCCCTCACCTGAAACTACCAGTCAGGTCAGACGCCCCAGGTCTCAGCAAAACCTGAGTGATGAAGTTGGCTCCCCGACTACAAGTAAAAGGAAACCAAGTTTTTATACTAAATCCACACTGAGAAAACGCACACAATTTTAAACGCTTTTCCTGTGTGTCAAAAAAGTGAAAGAAGTGGAGGGTCTAACAGAAAATGGGGAAGGGAGAGAGAAACCGGAAACGTCTCCTACTTTAGTTACCTAATGAGTTTTCTGCGCAGGTCCCAGCCATACACTCCTCCATTGCCACTGTATCTTGTGCCAGAGACCAGGTCATACCCTCCTTCTCTCTGTTTCCTTAAATACAAACACAACTCCATTACTACATCCCCATGGAACTCGCATATTTTAATCCGGAATCCCATCTTATTGCAGTAATGCAAATACATTACTATTATTTATTTTATATATATATATATATATATATATACACACATACATATATACACACACATATATACACACACACAATATATTATATATAAATATATTATATAATATATATTAATATTTATAATTGTTCTTATCTTTCATTCATCAAAGCAGCTAACAGTAAGGGAGGGGATAACTCTCTTTATCCCATACAAAATGCTCCCATCTGGGTGCTCACAAGTTTAAGCGAGCCGGACATCGCTTTGATTAACCTATTTTGATAAGCAAAGGCTACGGGCTTTTGGGTTACAGATATAATTATAGTAAGTGTTAAGAAAGCAAACGCATATGAACAAAATCTACCTTATACGCAACATATGAAAATATGTACTTACTGAATGAACTCAGGAATAAATTTGGGCTAAAAGAAAAATCATATAACATTTTAAGTCATATATTCCGTTTTAACACTAGTCATTAAATTTGAATAACAATGGCAATTTTAAAAAAACACAAAAAAAACAATATTCCAAAGATTATAATTATTCAATGAACAATTTTGTTCAAATTGCTTAGACAGATTATCATGATGACAGCACTTGGTTAAGTGGCCCCTCAACAGCTTACATGGTGTGACAGGTCGGCATCCATGATGATTACAAAGTTCCCAGTGGCATGTTGAATGCCATGGATGTAGGCTGTCCCTGCAGACAAAAATAAATAGCATTAAAAAGTTATTAAATTAGTTTACCTTTTAGATATTGCCGATAATGTGATACCGGAAGTTTACAATATTTAATTAATGAAAAATAGCACATTTTTGCCACTTCGCTGTAATATAGTGTTTTGTTAATTGTATTGCATCACATTATGTAATTTAGAATTTACAGAGTAAACCCCTAGATGATGTTCTCACTCTATTATATAACGGTTTTCAAAAAGGTATAAGTATCTGTACGAATTCAAACGGGGCATTTTGTATTATTTGCATCAGGTAACTATTAAAAAGAAGAAAAAAGAATAGGTCTTCTTACCCAATCCTAGTTTCTTTGCCCTTGGTCGAAGAAGCTAAACACAAAGTGACAGTGTTTTTGTAAATTACCATTACAAATAAATAAACCATTTGATAAAATTAAACTTTCACTTCTCACTTACAAGCTTATCTCCACCATAAATCTTCTGTAATTGCTCTGCAACTTGAAGGGTTCCGTCTGGGCTTCCATCGTCAATAATAATTATTTCGTAGTCATGCCCACTACAACATAACATGATTAATAAATAGCATGTCATAGCATGTCATGTCAACTAAATGTATAATATAAATCCAAAATATTACCGTTTATTTATTTGTTCATATGTCCTTCAATAGGTATGTCTGATTTGAATACCGTTTCTCAGTTGTAATTGTTAATGTATTCACTGGAAGTATACTTGAATAAGGTTTTTTTTCTGTTTAAAAACTGGACAGTGGATGTACTTGATATTAGTTGATAAACAGAAAATAATTCGTCGATAGATTAAAGGACAATATTTTGTGATTAAGTAGCCTGATAGTTACACTGAATTGAAGGATTTGGAATATAATTGGTATTTCAGAAATTCTGGTCAAAATAGTTCAAGTGTTACTAAATTCAGTTTAGTTACCTAGTTAGCTAGCTGCAAATAAAACAACAGTTAAACTTCTGATCATTTAAATCATATAGACAACAAATAAAACTAAGAAATATTTCTTTTAAAATTACGAAAAAATAACTATGTCGGTAGCCCGCTAATCTAATCCCACTAGTGACAGCTCATCATATAATGAGTGTGTAATACGAAACAAGAGCAGTGAAAACCCACCTTTCACCGAAGTATTTCACCAACAGCCACACTATTAGAGGCAAGTTCTCTCTCTCATTGTAAGTTGGCAACAACACAGAGTACTTATCAATGTTCTTTTGGGTTTTGGTTGAGCTTTTTCGATTTTCCATGTTGCTATGTAAAACCGGATGTAAACCTGGCAAATTAAATGACAGCGTTCTTTTTCTTCTGTTTGTCATGTGAAATTGGTACTACAAATATATATTGCTGCCATCTACAGGGTGGAAGAAACGAGCCCTCCAAAATAAATGTTTTTTTCTTCCTTCTCTTTGCTCTGCATTTAAAATTGGCAACACACGTGAAAATATGACATGCCAATCACGCTTTTGATTCGAATTTAATTGAAATGAGCAGCGATACCACAATTAAATGAGTTTGAATGAAGTAGTTCAAAACATAAACAGTAATTTATGTAAATACTTTATTTTATTTTTTCATAAAAGTACATTTTAACAGTTAAAAAAAATCTACGTTTCTTTAACTATTTATCTTCAGTAAAATGACCAACTGTATCTATAAATATAGTTTCCGTAGTGTAACGTTTTGTTTTATGAAAGCAGGTTTGGATATGTGCGTCTGCTAAATAACAGAAATTGTCAAATGTAACGTAAACATGTAATTTTCTTCATATACCTTCCTCGTGAACTAAGTCTCAGCAGGTCTAGACTCTAGCACATGGCAACCTTGAATTTGATAAGCTGTTACGGAATGTTTTATTTATGTATCCTATTCATTGAAAGAAAAATGTAACCCCCCCAATCGCCCGATATATGTATAAACAAAAATCACACAGGAACATGCATTCCAGAAAATGTTTATTCCATTAGACTGTTTTTTCTTCAGCCATTTTATACCATGGGTTCTCCCAGGACTTGAGATGTAGGGTGTCTTTAGTACATGGACACACGGCTGTGCTGGAGGCAGGCGGATTGTACAGTGTGGCGCAGTGGTTAACATAGGGCTCATCAACATTTATAAGGATATCGTCAATGAGATATGCATTTGCTTACATTTGCATTTAAGGAAGTTTTTACGTCAGTCCTGTAACACCCTCTTCTTATTCAGTATTGCAGCACACAAGGAACAGACAAAATTTTATATATCTATATATATACACACACACACATACAAAATCTGGCATTACCAAACAATCCATGGATATGGAAGGTACTCATTAAACATAAACCAAACAGGAACAAGATGCACCAGAGATGACAGAGGTGTGCACTTTAATAAAAAGGCTTCAATCCAGCACAAAAAGAAACAGGGCACTACAAAGAGAGTCACCTGATTTAAAAACTGAAGTAAAC
>JAOVYW010000084.1:4520256-4537730 GCA_025775045.1 Hiodon tergisus | reverse complement strand
TTTGTGTATCTGTCTTTTTGACTGTGTGTGTGTGTGTCTCTGCCCATCCCCCTTTCTTTGTGTGTGTTTGTGTGTCTGTCTTTTTGACTGTGTGTGCCGATGTGAATTTGATTTGTCTTTATATGTGTATGTCTGTGTGTGTCTGTCTTTTCAATCAGGGTTGTGTTGTGGAGGAGAGGGAGCTGCAGCCTGGACAGCCAGCCACCTGGACTGGCACCGGTTTCACCCGTGTTCCAGAGGGCAGCACTCTGGAGTTCTCCATTAACAATATTCCTTACTCGATGGAATATGACTTCCTCATTCGCTATGAATCACAGGTGAGAACCTTGTTTCTTCAGCCTGCTCAACTGGTAAAACACAGTATGTCGTCGTTAATAGTCATCCACAGAATATGTTGGGGCCTTGTACAATATCCTTGTAGCTATTGTTATTCAGGTAATCATGTGGCATATACAAATATATGGTGAAAAACAGGTAGTAACTCTTGTGTAGTTTTTCTCCTTGCTTAATGGAATGTGTACGTGTGTGTTTATATTTATGTGTAACTGTGCGTCTGTGCCTGATGCAGATGCCTCAGGACTGGGAGGAGGTGCGCGTGACGGTGGTTCGGCCTGGTCCAATCCCCACCAGCAGCCCATGTGGAAACACTATTCCTGCAGATGACCTGATCACTCTATCACTGCCCGTATCAGCCAGGTGAGAATACTAATAGTCAACATTAGCATCTGCATATATCCAAACTCTTACATTATTCGAGCATAAAGACCGATAAAAATGACAGTTATTAGTTAGACCATTACGTCATTAGAGAACACACTCATTATTAGTCCACACAAACATGAATAACAGTCCCATCATTAGAGCACACAGACCAACATAAACTAGTGTCCCGTTATTGGAACACTCACAAACTATTTTCCCATCATTACAACACAAACATATACTTACTAATTCATCATTACAAAACACACAAACTACTGTCCCATCATTGCAACACACACAATACTTACTGTCTCATCATTACAAAACACACAACCTACTGTCCCATCATTGCAACACACACAATACTTACTGCCCATTCATTAGAACACACAAAATACTTTGTGTCACATTATTAGTTCACACAAACGTGAACTACTGTCCCATCATTTTTGCACATAAACACATACTACGGACACATAATTAGAGCCCACAAACAAACCTTCACATAATTAAAGCACTCGCACAGACACACTCACAAAATGACTCCCACATACCTAAAGGTCATACAAGCTACTGTCATATGATTATAGCACTTACACACTGACTGCAGTCACACTAATGTTACAGGTACGTGGTCCTGCCCCACCCTATTTGCTTGGAAAGGGGGGTGAGCTACACTCTGCGCCTGGAGTTCCGTCGCTACTCCAGCCGGAACAACGTGCAAGGCGCCAACGTCCTGGTGGACTCTGTGAGAACCTTTCTCAATTCAGCTTTCTCCATCTCCCCTGCCCCTTCCCCCCCAATCCGTTATCATTGCACTGTCCAACCACAAAACACGGGTTCTCAATTCTCCTCCTCCCGCTCCACACTCTGCGCTGCAGATCTCCCTGCTCCCACGCTACTCCTCCATGGAGATGTTCGTTGCCGGGGACCCGAGCTCCATCGCCCGAAAGCAGAGCTACGAGCGCCACCGCTGCCACGAGGGCAGCAAGGCCGTGGCACGGCCGCAGCTCAGCGACACATGCGCCGAGCTGCTGGCCAGCATGTCCGCCATCATCAACGACGGGGCCCTGCGTGAGTGGCAGCCGGACCGAGCCTCCGTCTGCTGTTCGAATGCGTTTGGTCTTTTCCACGCCCCAGTGGGCACTTTGATGTAGCAGAAGCACACGAAGAATGCGGCATGACAGTCCCAGAACTAAAGGATAAAAATACAGAGGATTAGCATACTTTTCCCTACTTATTCACTCCAGTTGATACATATTGTTCAGACAGGCACATCCCGACACACACACTGTCTACCCACACCAACGCACAGACTTTGATTCATTCGTTTTTAGGTTATTGGCAAATATTATTTTCTATCTATCTTATATTCATATTCTCCCTCCACCCATCCCACACACCCCAGCCTGCCAGTGTGACCCCCAGGGCTCAGTGAGTTCAGAGTGTGACGCCCGCGGGGGTCAGTGTCCATGCAAGCCCAACGTGATTGGCCGGCGCTGTGATCGGTGTGCCCCCGGAACCTATGGTTTTGGGCCAGCAGGTTGCAAATGTAAGTGTTCCAGCACCCACCCCCGAGGAATGCCTGGAATAGTGTGCACACACCCTGAGGGGCTGTATTAGTGCATGCTGTTAAAGAGTGGGTAAATTACTTACTGGTTAGGGCAGGTTAGCACACCCAGAATCTTTTGTCATGCAAAGTGAGTACATTATTGTGTAATGAATTTCACTGAGACAATTAGGTGTATGTTGGTGTACTCTAACAGTAAGTAAGCCGCTGGAGAGTAATATTAGATCCATTGACTTGAGTTATTTTCGCTGCTATCCGCACTTACATTTAACTGACTGTTGTTGTCACTGATTACACAGCTCACTTATTATCTACTGATATCATCCGTCATTGTATATCACTATTTATAGATTACTATTTAATGCTTATTACTTCCTGGAGATTTAGCCGCTATGGACACAAAGTGCATGCTTGTTGGGGAATCGCTTTGTGTGTGCTTACACCTGCCTCTTTCCCAGCGTGCGGGTGCAGCACGGAGGGCTCGCGCAGCCGTTTCTGTGAGCAGCACACCGGGCAGTGCCCGTGCCGCCCCGGGGCCTTTGGGCTGCACTGCGATGGCTGCCAGCCCGGACACTGGGGCTTCCCCAGCTGCAGGCCCTGCCAGTGCAACGGGCACGCCGAGGAGTGTGACCAGCGGCGCGGCAGCTGCCTCAACTGCAGGGACAACACAGCGGGGGACAAGTGTGAGAGGTGACCACCACGGGGAGAGACTGGGGCTGATGGTGGAGAGAGAGAGGTGCTCTGATGGTGACGGTGAAATGAATGGTAATGACCTTCACTTTGGTCTGGACTTGATAATCCTCCTAGGTGTGCCAATGGATACTACGGCAACCCGCAGCTGGGTTCCGGGGGCCAGTGTCGGCCCTGCCCCTGTCCTGATGGCCCCGTGAGCGGACGCAACTTTGCTTCCTCCTGTTACCAAGACAACCGCAACAGGCAGGTCATCTGCAACTGTAACCAGGGCTACACAGGTGAGAAGTCTGGTTCTTAGTCTTTCTGTCTGCTCCACTGCCAAACCCATGGAGGAGACAAGCTGTTAAAGTTGTTGATACAGGTTCCTAGAGGTATCATTCAGCAGGGTATTGTTGGACATACCAAGCATAAATCAGCCAGCCAGCTAAAAAAGCAGATGTCAAACCAACTTTGCGGCCATTGCCACTTGGGACAAGTAGCCAGAAACTCCTATACTTCTCTAACTTCCCTATACTCCTTTAGTAACTATTGTGCTGTGTGTTAAACTTCCTGATTCTCAATTTGCACACTGTTTTTTTTACTCAAATCACTTTCCTCATACTACACTTTTACAGTTGAAAGAATATTAACTACATTTTTACTAACTGGCCAGTGAAGAACCCCTAATTTTTGTGTTTGTGATTGTGGGAAAGGTTCCTGCTGTCTCAACAGTGATGTGAATCAAAATGGTAGATAGACGATCTGGCTTTCTGGGTCTCCTGTGACAATGCTCTCAAAATGTGTTTGAGTTTACGATTCTATCTGTTGGTCTCGGCCCTTATTTGTGCTCTTATGTCTGAACAAAATCCAGCCAATGGTTTCATTTTCAAACATTTAATATCTCAGGAAAGATAAAGTAAAATGCTGGCCCATTTTTTAATACAGAGGGGCCCCTGAGATCGTTCTTGATCTGTTTTCTATGTTTCAAGGTAACGCTGTAACAACCTGGTAATGTTTACAGAAAGTGCTAAGTGACTGGGAGTGTGTTCAGCAGGGACCTGAACTCAGGGGCAATCATGTGACGACAGTTTGGTGAGATGTACAGTAATGGGTCAACATTGTTTGATGGGTCCGTTGTTTCCCTTCCCACCCCTCCACTCGGTGCAGGGATGGTTAAACGCTCCGAGGGGAACATCCAGCGTGAGTAATGGTTAGCCCTACCCCACCCACCCCCTCCCCCACAAACCCCACTACCCACCTCACCCCTGCATGGCTTTAGCCACCACTTTCCATGGTGCCGTGCCACTGTGCACTCCCATCATGGTGAAGGTAGATAGTGCCCTCAAACACTGAACCTGGATCAGTTTTTGCCGCACATTTAGGAGCTGGATCTGTTTAGGTCATTGTAGAATCATGTGGGTGTGGCACTATCTACCATCAGCACTGTCAGAAACACCCGGCCTAGCGCTTATAACTTCTGCTTGCTCCTGCCAGCCAACTGCGTGGCATCCGGCCGGTCCGCTACCAGTCGTCCAATGCTCGGTCCGCCATTAAAGATATACTCTGAAAAGTAAACCCAGGTCTCCTAGAAAACGTGTCTCCAGTGTCCCAGTGTCCCAAATGGCATCTTCACCACCATGCACTATAAAATATCTTTCAGCTATTACAAACGTGTTTTTTTGAATCGCCTTTCTGCTAATTACTTCATTATGGTTCTCTGTAGCTTTTGAACTGCAGGCAGTTTCCCATTATGAGCTTTAACTGCCTCTAACCCTTAATCTGATTCTGTTTCAGTTTTGGGAAGAACACAGAGAAGATTCGTTGTTACTAAACAAATGCATATCCCATGGTTCTTATATCCAATATCGGTGCAGACAAGTTTTCTGTACAGGTTTCAAAGTCATTTGAATGACTGTTTAAAAAAAAATAATGCGTAGATCCTCAGGTTCTTCCTCATAATCGTATTCATAGTCATAATGACAAGAGGGGAATCAGTCAATCAGACATTCTACGTTGGAGATTTGGTGTTTTCTGTTGTTTGTCTTCAATTGGCTACAGTACATGCCATTGTAGAAAACGCAATAAAACATGTTATAAAATGTGTCATCTACCCACTGTGAGACAACACTGAAAATGTAATCAGAACTTGGCAGAAGTAAACACAGCACTCGACCAAAAAAATATGAACACATTTCATCCAAACAAAAAAATGCTGGTCCTGACAGGTGATATGTCGTATTTTTTTCTCTAACATGGATGACTTCTGTCATGTAAAATAATTGCGGTGAACTTCTCACCTTGGAGTGAGCAGTGTTGTAAGTATTGCAATAAGGACCAGAATGGCGAGAATTTGGCACGCTTTACCGAAGATGCCTTCTGTCTTGGAAAGAACTAGCTTAATATTTTAATAGAGCTCCTGCAATAATATTTGACTAGAAGTTTTCCCTAATAATAGTGTAACCTTTTTAATGCAAGCTATAAAACACAAATTTATGGAAAGTTGTGAAATATTATATTTGGAAATTGTATTACTAAAAATGTTTGCTAAAGAGCATTAACATTTGATAACGTTGTGTTGTATTTATGTGATCTGTTTCTGTTTTTAAAAAAGTATGTAGAGTTTGTAGGTTTTGAATGATAATCACTGTCGTTCAAATCATAGAAATAAGTAAGGAAATGTTGTCCAAGTGCTGTTCATACAATGTGTCTGCAGAAGCAATCACACCAAGAGTTTTCTCTGGTGAGCTTAAAGGAATCCAGTTGTCAGAAGCTATACTCTCTGTTGGGACCCAAAATTAAAATCCAATAAGAAACTCTTTCCTCACCCGTCGGTCTAGGACCAACCACCTTCCCCGCTCTATTCTGCCTCTGGTCATCTTCTGACGGGGTTCTCTCATAACCTCCACAGGCTCTCGTTGCGATGAGTGCGCCCCGGGCTACTATGGCAACCCCTCACAACCAGGTGGGCGCTGCCAGCCCTGTCAGTGCAGCAACAACATCGACCTCACCGACCCTGAGTCATGTGACCGCCACACCGGGGAGTGCAGGAAGTGCCTTTACAACACGGAGGGTCCTGACTGTGGCAGCTGCAGGAGCGGCTACTATGGGGATGCTTTGCAACGCAACTGCAGGAGTGAGTCACTTTCATTCCCACGCAAAAACAAGCTTAGGGATCATCCTCAGTGGATAACCAATCAACACATTTTTTGTAAAGTGTCGCTTACTCAATATGCACATTCTCTCAGAGAATTATTAGTGTATTTAGCCCTTCCGTCAAATGATCTGACAAGTACTATCAAATGTGTCTCCCAGAGTGTACCTGCAACTTCCTGGGTACGGAGCGTAATCAGTGCACCTTGCGGGATGAGTGCGTGTGCAGCCGCAGCACGGGGCAGTGTCAGTGCAAGCCCAATGTCAGTGGCCTGGCCTGTGACCGCTGCACCCCAAACCACTGGAACATGGCCAGTGGGCATGGCTGCGCGCCTTGCGGATGTGATGGCAACAACGCCGTTTCACCCTCGTGCAATGAGGTGCGTTCTCCTGCTCGCTTTAAGAGACTGAGTCTGGGTGGGGAGGATTATATCTAACCTATTAATCAGCCTATTTTCCTGGGAACCTGCAAGGTGTAGTGCTTTTTCAGGAAAGTTTGATATGATCAAATCTATAGTCTCGTTAAAGGGAGGGAGGACCGCAATGACCCTCTCAGCATCCTCTGATTTCCCAAGGCAAACTAGTGCATTCATAAACTGCCTGCTGTCTGTGTGTGACCCTAGTTCACGGGCCAGTGCCAGTGTCGCAGTGGCTTCGGGGGAAAGACCTGCAAAGATTGCCAGGAGAATTACTGGGGTGACCCCAACGTCCAGTGCAGAGGTTAGTGCTTCCTCTATGATATAAATGATCCTTAATTACTATAATGATGCATGATGTTAAAGGTGAGTAAGTCAAGGTTCTGCATCTTTCTGAGTTATTTCTGAAGTGTACAATCCCAGGTATAATGTGTTATGTCACTGTTATTAAGCCCATCATGCACTGTCACTGTCAGGTGTAGCTATAAGCTCCAGCCCTCTTCTGCTCTTTCCCTCCTGCCAGCATGTGACTGTGACCGGCGCGGCATCGAGGCGACTCAGTGCAACCAGGTTACCGGGCACTGCGCGTGCAAGCAGGGCGTGTCGGGCGTGCGGTGTGACCAGTGCGCCCGTGGCTTCTCGGGCCAGTTTCCCAACTGCCAGCCCTGCCACCAGTGCTTCGGGGACTGGGACCGCGTGGTCCAGGACCTGGCTGCCCGGACCAAGGCCCTCACTGATCGCGCCCAAGAGATCCAACTTACAGGCCTGACCGGCGCCTACGAAAAAAGCTTCCAGGAGCTGGAGAAGAAGCTGGCGCTGGCCCAGGGCATCGTCAATGCCCGCAACGCCACCACTGAGGCCATCACCAACCTTATGGCTCTCATTGAGGACCTCAGGTACAAAAAGGCATATATGTAGACAAGAAAATCACGCGTTGACGTACTCACTGAGACACACATTCCCTCTTCCTCTCCTCGCAGGGCTCGGATTGGTGAAACCACAGACACCTTGAACCGTCTGGAAGGAGACTTGACCAGCGTCCAGGATAGCAATTATGAGGCCAGCAACCAGCTGAGTGCACTGGAAAGAGAAGCCAGAGAGCTGAACATGACCTCTAACCTACTGAGCAACCAGCTAGACATCCTGAAAAATTCTAACTTCCTCGGTAATACTAATAAAATAGCAGTGTTCAAATCACATAGTTAGATTCATTAGGTCATTTGAATGGCAATAATTCATAATTCAGTTTCCAAAAAGTTGTATAAATCGGGTGAATGTCTTAGATCTGCTCTAGTGGCTGTTAAAGCTTCCGTAAATTAGCCATTAGTAAAAACTATCATACAGTACAGTGGGCCCATACCAGCCCCCCCCCCCCCCCTTTGCCCTGGTATGAAACAATAACCGAGATAAAGTTTATCGTTTCCCTGCTCCTCCTTCACCTGCCAGGCGCTTACGACAGCATCCGCAGCTCCTACAACAAGTCTCGCGACGCGGAGCGCCGTGCCAACCAGTCTACCACCGACATTCCGAGCACTGTCAGCCAGTCGGCAGATACGCGCCGCAAGACGGAGCGGCTCATAGCCCAGAAAAAGGACGACTTCAACCGCAAGAACGCTGCCAACAAGCGCGCTCTGGTGGACCTGAGCGCCAAGGCGCAGACGTTGGACTTGAAGAAGATCAATGAGAAAGTAAGAATTAATGCAAGCTTCACACCAAAAAAGGAATGCTGTTTTTTCCCTCAGTTAGCCTTTTAAAAATAATTTTCTCTGATGGGTCCCATCTTGTACATCCTGGAAGTGTAGTATTTAAACCGCCATGTCCTCTCCTGGCTTCAATGTGTAATGTTGGCAAACCAGGTCAGGAATATTGGAAACGCTCATGTCTGCCACCTGTTCTGTGCCCATGCCCAGGTCTGTGGAGCTCCAGGTGACGCACCCTGTGGAGAGGGTGCCTGCGGTGGTGCAGGTTGCCGTGACGATGATGGAAAAAGGCACTGCGGGGGTTTAAACTGCAATGGCGCCGTGGCAACAGCAGACAACGCATTGGAGAGGGCCAAACATGCAGAAAAGGATCTGAACAAGGCTATGAGTGAGGTGGAGGAGCTCTTCCAGAAGGTAATAGGAAAAGGAGCTGGCTTTAGATAAAGCACGTCTTCTGGGGACCAATTAATGACAGTTAATTGATATGTTATTGTCAGTTTATAATAGTACGGCAATTCATAAAAACATTTCTTTAATTTACCTAAAGTCGCTGTCTGCTTTACCATCTTATGCCACCCTGAGTGGATTTTGAGATTAGCTTCAGCTCTAATTTAGCTTCAATTCTAACGTCTTTAGGCTGACGGCACATCTTGCTTTGTTTTGCTCAGGTGGCAGAAGCCAAGACCAAGGCAGAGGAGGCAAAGTCCAAGGCTCAAGCTGCTCTGGACAAGGCCAATAACACCAAGAACAAAGTGGAGCGCTCCAACAATGACCTCCGTGACCTTATCAAGCAGATCCGTGACTTCCTAATGCGTGAGTCTGAGTGCCCTCCAGCCCTTCCTCACATATAAATGTGCTACCCAATGGTGAGAACAGGGTGAGGCACACGTTGGTGTTCAGTAGATCAACAGTAACAGAACACTGAGAGGAGACATTGCTGTTAATCCTCACAGAGGAGGGTGCCGACCCAGACAGCATTGAGATGGTGGCCAGCCGGGTCATGGAGTTGTCCATACCAGCCTCCCCCCAGCAAATTCGGCACCTGGCAGAAGAGATCAAGGACCGTGTCAACAGCCTGTCCAACGTGGATGCCATTCTGGAACAGACACACGATGATGTGCGCAAGGCTGAGCTGCTGCTGCTGGATGCTAAGAAGGCCAGGTAGGGTAAAGGGGGGGGGGGGGTGGGGCAGAGACAGGGAGGCAGGCAGATCAGATGTAGACAATGGGAAAGCTGGAACTGAGTTAAAGAATATGGAGGTGGTTTTATGGAGTGCTGTGAAAGTAAATACAACGACAAAGACTTTCAGGCCTTTCTGTGTGTGGCTTCCCCAGGAACCGCGCGGAAGGCGTGAAAACCACAGCAGAAACGGTGAAGAAGGCGCTGGACGATGCTCGCAAGGCGCAGGCTGCCGCGGAAAAGGCCATACAGCGAGCCAAGGAAGATATCGGCCAGACAGAAGACCGGCTAGCACAGGTACACCAGAGAGAGATAGAACAATCTCTGGATAAATTAGACAATTAGGAGAACAGTTTGGCGCCTAATAATATGATTGTGCAGTATATTTTCTCTCCAGCTTGAAAAGGAAAGGTAAATTACAGTTGTGTATTGATCACCAGAGGGTGTCTGATTGTGAACCCCTGCGTCGCCCCCTGTAGATCCAGTCTGAGACCTCCGCCAGTGAAAAAGACCTGAACGATGCCATGGATCGCCTGGGCAACCTCGGCCGACAGATTGACGCCTTGAAGACCAAGCGCGCCAACAATAGCCTGGAGGCCTCACGTGCTGAGGAGACGGCCACCATGGCGAGGGACAAAGCCAATGAAGCCAAGCAGGTGTGGTACACAGGAAGGATGCACTTCATCTCTCATTTCCATTCCATAAGATCAGAATGTACTCATGTGCTACATGATTCAGGTCAAATCTCAATTCAAATATAATCAACCTGAGTAAAATGAAATGAAACTTAAATGAAAAATGAAAACGGCGCATTATGGAATATATATATTGTGTTCACCTCGCCCCATTTATACACAAAATAATTTGATATAAGTATCCTTCCGTGGGGCATGACCTGTATTCTTTTATGGAGATTTTTCAATTTTCCTAGTTTCTTTCAGGACCTTCCAAAGATCATATAAGTTGCTTTTTGTCTTTTGTTTTTCAAATAGTTCAGTGTCAAATAACATTGAGAAATAATAGCATCCTCTGCCTCTCTGTGCTCTCTTGAGCAGATTCTGGATGGCGAGTTGGCAGACAAGTACAAGACAGCGCAGGACCTGGTGAACAGGAAGGCAAGGACGGTCCAGGACGCCAAGCGGAGGGCTGAGCGACTGCGAGACGAGGCTAAGCAGCTGCTGCAGGACGCTCAACGAAAGATGCAGAGATTGTCAGGTGCGGCAGGATGTGGAGTGGGAGGGAGGGTCATTGTTTTTCATGTGAAGAGGCCCTTGTGAACGTTACCCTCATTTCAGCTCAGAATATGAGAATTGGCTTGAAAATACTGCAAGTTGCTAGAAAAGAAATTGGCATTTAAAAAATGTTTACATCAGGCTGTCTTAAAAATGTGCATCTTATATTTGGATACATTTCTGAGGGTCAGAGACCTTGGGTGTTTTCATTTCTGAATTTAAGGACCTGATTTAATAAACAGTAAAAAAAAAAACACGTAATGTTTTGCTTGACTATTTACAATTAAATTAACGCTTAATTTAATTGCTTAAATTATAAGCACATTTTTTATACATATGATATTGGTCTAAAAAATCTTCTTAGTGTAGTTCTCAGCAAAGCTGTGAATTTAATTTTCTTTTGCTTTCACTAACACAAATTAAACTTTGCACTCAGAATTGGAGAAGGATTATGAGAAAAACCAGAAAATGCTGGAGGGCAAAGCCAGACAACTGGATGGTTTGGAGGACAAAATGAAAGCCATTCTGGATGACATCAACAAGCAGATCCAAATTTACAACACCTGCCAGTAATGGCCACCTGCCAGTCTTTGTCTGCTCAACACCTCTACAACACTCTGTCTGCCTGACTTCTACTGCAAAACCTGGAATGAACCAACAAACCCTGCCCTCTTGTGGTATGAAGAGCACTGCACCGATAGGGGTCAGTCTGGTCTGTAAAGTATTAAGGGTTACTTTCCTTTTACATGTAATTGTTTTTACGTGCCTCGTATTTGATATAAAAATTGCTTTAACATGACACACCAATCACACATTTGACTCAGTTTAGAAGGATTTTAAAAAGTTCTGTAATTAATCTTGACATGTTCTACACTTTTTGTTTTAAATAGAGAAACAGGTAAATGTTTATTGTTTGTATTTTTAAAAATACTGTAACATAACAAAATATAACTTAATAAATTTAGGTTCAATCATCGAAAGCAAAACTACCAAGATGTTTTTGACATTGTGTATTTTACTCTTTATGACAGAGTCCAACCAAAGCCATTAGCATCCATGTGGATTTATGCTGTCTGGAAAAGTTAATTGTTGCACCTGCCTCATCAAGATGAGGTCTTACAGTAGATAATGCATGAAGTTGCAAGCAGTTATTTTCCTAATCCAGATAGTGATAACTAACTGAGAAATGTTAGGTCTCCATGGACTACTCTCCAGTATTAAAGCAGACATGACCTATACATTGAATGACACGCATGGAAAAGAGCACAAAGAAAATGACTGAATGGTTTCCGAACACTGTACTGTATGACATAAGTGAAGGAAAACCAGAGTGTGTGTGTGTGCGTGTGTGAGAGTGAGTAAGTATGACTGAGTGTGAGTGAAGGTCTGGTGCGAGAGACAATAGGGAGAGGTTACCTTTCAGATTGTTATCTTTATTACAGTTATCATGCTGTTTCCTTAAGGAAATAAATTGTGACAAAGTTACATTTTAAAAAATGTTTCTTTACCCATTCTCCAATATTTAGCAGTGTAATATCTGTGTTCTTTTTCAAAGCAATAAAACATTTGATCCTTGACTGCTGTTAACTGTGGCTTTTACATTTTGCTGAAATATGAGCAGGTAGCTTAATTTATTGCAGGTGTGTGATGCTTTTAAAAATACCTGTGAAGTATAGTTGATTGATTTTAAATGTGCCTCTTAGGCTGGGACCAAATCAAAAGTGTATATATATATATATATATATATATATTTTGTGAGTATCTTATTTCTTCTCATAAAAACAAAAAAGCTATTGAATGCAGCTATGTGTTGTGCAATTTGCGGGGTTGCAGGTTTGGTCCTAGTTTAAGTTTGGAATCACGTCTGTATATGTTAATATTGCAAAACAATTACTTGTGATTATGGGGCAATTGTCTGCTATTGTCTGCCACTGCCGTCTTTTTTTTGTGATAAAATAAAACGACAAAAGACAAAAGGGAGCACACTGCTCTGGACAGTGAGTGAAAACTCACCATACAAGAAGAGCCATTGGGTAAGTTTTGTGCATGTGTTCTGGGGTTCATTGCAACACATCTGCTAACGACAACTTCTTCTGGATTTTAACAGTATGTTTTTTGTAATGAAGGCATCAGAGGTTTAGGACCATGTTTCTGCTCACTTCTTAGTGAATACAGAAAGGACTGGACACTTGATGCAACTGAAAAGGTTTTACTACGATGTGCAATGGGATACTTCCCTGCTCGAGTCAGTGAAATCTAGAAGCTTGATGCAAATAAGATATGCAATTGTATATATAGTGAACAGAAGAGGAGTGCTCAGATCACATAGCACACAAAAGATAATCACACCTGAGCCCATATGTTAGCTGTTGACCAGGGCCTGCCGGCTGGTTCTGCAACGATAGCCTGGACCCCACAGAAGACTTGTGGTCTTCTCATCCTCCCCTCTTTTTCCTACAATCAAAAGCTCAAGTACATTTAACATCGCGCAGTATGGTTATATGAATTTTCTCCGGGTTTTACTATTACTTGGAGTTACATCACTGCTTCACTTCAGTTCCTTATATCTGTAACAGGAATATTGTATGGTAGTTTAGACATTAGTTATGAAAATTAACAGTTCTCCCTTTGTGCCTCCGTCCACGGTTTATTCAACTTTATTTATCTTTTACCCAATTGGGCTATCTTCAGTATACAACCCTACCTTGTCACAACACAACTGATTGGCTCAAACACATCAAGAAGGAAATAAACTTTCCATATGTAAAAAAAAAAAAAGGAGGCATAACTCCTTCGCAATTCACCCCATCGAAACTTTCCTACTTTGTGTATATTGTGTATTCCGACCGCATGGCAAAAATGTACCTCTGTCACGTGACCATGAGATCGCGCTATGTCACTTCAGGAAACAGTTTACGTCTGGGTAGTATCGGGTTCTGATTTCGTTTGTATCTGTTTTTGTTCCTGCACAAACTGCGAGTCACTGCGGAAACGCCGGCGTTGAAGAATTAATTGGTTTACATTTACATGTAAACTTCCCACTTCCATTTTTATTTGTTTAAAATATTTACAAAATGGGTCCTGGTTAGAATCTTCTAGAAAAACCGGAGTGCAGAGTTTCCTGTCATTTCGGGCAGGGGCGAGTAGTGGCCCGTGCGGAGTCGCTGAGCCTCGGGCTGAAGTTATTCAGTCTCACCGACCAGTGCTCAAGAGAAGGAAGGGAAAACGACGACATATCTTGTGTTTAACGGTGAGTACAGGCCGTAATTGATACTTTAAAAAGTTTAACAAGCTAACCCAGTTGCTTGATATCTCAAACCAATTAGTTACTTGCAAACGGTAACGTTATCCTTGTTTGTGATTCCTGAGCGGTCAGTCACTCGGCTAGCTAGCAAGCTACTTCACGACCAGTTAGGTGCTTAGTAACCTTATTTTAAAATTTTATTTCCATTTCATTGGTCACTGAATATGTTAAGGTATAGATAGATTCATGCAATTATCAAATTAAAAATATTTGTTGGTTACTTGCCGGTGCAACAGCAATACACGTAGCTCATTTATTTTACATTAAGGGGATTAGTTTTGCCTTAATGCATTCTTGGCCATTGTTCTCTACTGTCACCCTTACATGCAAAATCAAATATAACATAGGCATGATCATAGTTCCATTGTTAATCATCATTGACTAAAATTTTTCAATAAAGCGTTCCTTTTTTAAATGCCGATAACTTGATGTGTATGTCGCTGCCATGAAAATGAAACAGAAACCATGTTTAATGTTGGCTTGTATTCAAACTTATGAGTCGTGACACGGTACAATATAATATAAGTTGAGTGAGTTTTTACTCGAAATACCTGCGCCACAACTTTTTGTGACTTTGTTGTGCATCAGTTGTCCCAATGGTGAAAACAAGAATTTGAACGAAATGAAAATTGTATCAGTTTAAATCACCTCAATTACTGTTAATTACCTATGGAACATTTTGAAAATACGTTTTAAAAATCTGTAATACGGAGTGATTCTTTCAAGTTTGATGAAAGTGCTTTTGATTATAGCATTAAGTATCAAAAATACTTGCCTACGGTTGAAAATTCCCATTGGGTTCCCATAGGTTTTGTTTTAATGTAGACGGCTAATGCTGTATTAATGCTTGTTAATGTGGTTGCATTACCCTCATCTTTCTTCTTTTGCATTTTCCTTTGGTTTTATTACACGATATACAAAGACACCAATGGTTATTTAAATATAGACGTTCTGTGTTGGAACATAAAAACTGGAATGTGTGGTTGTCTGACCTCAGAACTGAAATGGTGTTGGAAAAACTCAGTCTTATGCAAAATTTGCACTTATATTCCCTAATAGAAATTAGGCATACAGCTTGTAACGGCAAATTAAGAGCTGCAGTTGTTTTGAAGTTACTTACAATATAATTTTTTTTATGGATTTCTAAGATTAGTACATTAACTACAAACTACATCACTGTGGTAAATGCACTCATTCCATGCCATCTTCCCCTGAACCTTTCCAGGCCCTTTTATTCTGGGAGAGTTCGTTCCTGTAAAATCGCCAAGATAGCTGGACCAGGCAGGAAGCGCCACACCCCAGAACCAGACCCCAGCAGTGACGGCGGCACCAGACAGCCAGTGAGCAGCAAGTGGCTGAAGATGGCCAGCAGTGCAGAAGTGGCAGGCCGGCGAAGAGCTCCACGTGGAGGCACGGAGGGTAGTGCCAGCAGGAAGAAGCAGAAGGACAAGGCCAACCAGGAGAGCAAGGAGGCGAAGCGCGCTGCCAACATCGAAGCCAAGAAAGGTAGGAGTGCTGTGGGGTTTCGCACAACTACAATACAACAGGGCGTCTGATTCTCCGGTATCGCTACGCTTCTGTTTGTTGAGAAGTACATTTATAGCCTAAGTGCACAATTGAGTTGTGCTCCGTTGACATGTCAAGCTGTTAATCTCCTAGCTGGAGGGACTAGGAATGTTTTGGAGAAAAGGTCGTATTGCAAAATGTCTAATTTCTGTTGCATATTTAATCTATGTCCCCTTTTCGCAAATATCATTTGTATAATATTTATTTTACTGAAAAATGAAAACTTGACCTATGTCCCAGTTGTAACGGTGTTGTCATTTCACCTTTCGGTGCACTTGGGTCATGGTGGCCTGTTTATATGCTCATCTCAGGGGTCCATTCTTTTAACTAACTCTTAATGCACTTTGCTCTATGAGCAAAAATGGCTGATTTGGTTAAAGGTATTTGATTCCCTTTATGACACAGATTTCGCAAAGGCTTGAACTCGCAAAGGTCATGTTATTTAACGCAAGAGACTGAGTAGCTGCAACATCATTTAAGACACAAGGATCACCAATAATGTCCAAATTCAAGTCTGAGTAAGCGTGCATATTGCAGGCTTGATTCAGGTGGAGAGAGGCCGGCTAATCTAATTTACAGGCATATTTGCTGCTAATGCCCATTCAGACAGCAATATTAAAGAACTTGTAGTATTAGTAGATATAAGCTGTGTGCATGGGTGTCGGAACATTATAACTAGGAGGGACTATATGCAGCCATACAATATTGAACTTCTGTGGGTACTGATAACAGTAATGTAATCTGTTTCATTGAGCAAACTTATAATTTGCTTTTAAGCTATAGTTTTCCTAATCCTGTTAAGCCAATTATAGGTTTGTTTGTTTTTTTGTTTTTCTTTGCATGAATTTGTTTTGGTATTTGTTTTGGTTTTTTTTTTGCACTTGAATATTGTTTTTGTTTTGAGGCCCTTGTTATACCCTAGGAAGGATAAGATTTTTTTTTCCCCCTCAACTTGAGTTATATGATGTATGACTGTAATGGGAACACAAAGTGCAGTTTGGTACAATTTAGTATAGGCTTATATATTTTGTTTTGCATTTTTAGCCGTGGTTTAGCATCACAGAATATTTGAGACCATTTTTGATATTTACATACTGACAATTGCTTTCTGTCAAATATCAAATGGCCAACGTATCCACTGTAAAGGGAATTTTTTTCTTTATCTTCACATATTTTATTTAATACAATTAAAATAATTCATAATTAGATTTGGTATATGTTATAGTTCTAGTAAAATTTCCCATGGATGTAGTGTCCTTGTTATCTAATTTCAGTGTTTTCTGTGCTCCTTTCTTGCAAAACAGTATTGATTTCCACCCTCTCCCACATCTCCCACCAGGAGCAATAGATTGGTAGGAATGGAGAGAGTAGTCCCAAATTCTCTTAACTCCATAAGCAAAGCTTAATGCGAAGATGTATGTATGGTGGGTGAGGGGTCAATAGGGCCTACATTTAGTGAAATCTTCCACATTCTGGACGAGGTCTATACACCTACTCCTCACTTAACGACCAAGTTCCGCTCCTATGACTAGGTCGATAAGCGAGGAGTTTCCCTTTTACGATATTTCAAGCATGTCAGCCATCTATAGATATTGTTTTAATGTCACCTTTGCACCATTTATAATTTTTTTTTGTATATTTTCCGATGTTTATATAGTAGTGTTTATATGCACTGCCGTTTCCACAACCAAAGTTCTCGTACAGCGTTGGAGAGCTGGTCACAAGTCAGCACGGTCGTTAAACAGGTAGGTCGTTAAGTGAGGAGTGCCTGTATAATATTGCAGTAAACTGTCAATATGAAGAAAGAAAACTATAGAAAAAAACGGTCCCCCTTTTTTTCAAACCAATTTCTCACCCTCGTCAGTCATAACCCTAGTCACATGAGTTTCCTCATAGAACTCTAGAGTTTCTTACGTTTAATTTTCTAAAGGCAGCTTGCTGAGCTACTCTAAGGAAACCATTGAAACCCCCGCCACCGAGGCA
>JAOVYW010000084.1:4468400-4483410 GCA_025775045.1 Hiodon tergisus | reverse complement strand
ATGATTTTCTGTAGTTAATCGTGATTAATCGCACTTTTTGAATGTGCTCAAATTTGGCCCAAAATAAACAATTTTCCATTTCAAAAAGCAGTGTGTTATGTTAAAGGCATACTGTGTTTTATTGCAATGGAAAGAAACACAAAATAATCTGTATCAGAAAGTTCGCTATTGCGTTTAGCTTGGTGCTCATTGCCTCCTGCGCACAAACTCAAAAAAAAGTAGGCTTGCTGTCTTGCATTGCTGGACCTCTCACTAATGCTGCCAGCGTCAACTCTGTGTTTTGCTTGTTAATGAAACTTCAGACTCAATGTACTTCGGTGATACACAAATTCACAGTAGCTTTACAGTAGCTGCAAATAACTTTGCTTTTATCCAAAGAACCATCTGTAAGAGTTTTGTAATAAAACTGGCAATTTAAAAGCCCTTTAGCAGCTTTCTCCATCATTCAAGCTTACTTAATCAGCAAAGCTATATCTAAATCAAGCAGTCGATTGACAAACAAGCGCAACAAAAAAAAATACGTTAATTGTGCAATAAGCATTTGAAATTAATCGCACGTGTTAACTTTGACAGCTCTAATATATATCCATATATATATATATATATATATATATATATATATGCATACACACACACACACACACACACACACTGGACAAAAGTATGGGGACACTAATCTTCATTCTAGTTCATCCTAAAGGTGTTTGATAGGGTTGAGGTCAGGGCTCTGTGCGGGCCAGTCAAGTTTTTCCACACCAAACTCATCCATGCTTTTATGGACCTTGCTTTGTGCACTGGGGCACAGTCATGCTGGAACAGAAAAGGGCTTCCCCCAAACTCCACAAAGTTGTCTTGGTAAGCTGAGGCATTAACATTTCCCTTCAGTGGAACTATGGGGCCTAAGTCAGGCAGGAAACGTTCTCCTGGCATTCGCCAAACCCAGACTTGTCCATCAGACTGCCAGATAGAGAAGTGTGATTCGTCACTCCACAGAACACATTTCCGCCGCTCCAGGATCCAGTGGCGCCGTGCTTTACACCATGCTGACCCATTCTTTCACAAATGTTTGTAAAGGCAGACTCAATGGCTAGGTGCTTGATTTTATTCACCTGTGGCAATGGAACTGAATGAAACACCAGAATTCAATGATTAAGAGGTGTGGCCCAATATTTTTTTCCATATAGTGTATATATAGAACATACAAAATTATACATCCAAGAAAAGACAAACACAAAAATAGAAGATCGACAATACAGATGTATTGACAAGATGCAGGATTTCAACATTTACAGTTTTCTTTGAATTACTTCAGATCTGAAATTCCATTTTATTTGACTTGAAAACTCTCTTGAATGCAATCTGGATTAATATACTCTTATCACTAGAATTATTTGGGAAGCTTACTCAAAGGGCACAAGGCTAATTACAAAACAAACACAGAAGAGTCGCATTCAAATATACAGACGTTGATAAACCTGAACAAATATAAACAAAAAGATAGTGAAACCTCCAGTTACCAGGAACACTGTTACAATTTAAATTAAATCACTCTACCATATTTATTAAACAGTTTCTTCAAACCTCAAACCTGTATCCACCTACTAAGTCTTCATCCTCTATCATGTAAATTAGCGGTCCCCAATCACCGGGCCGCACGGAAAGGATAAATAATTTATTTAAAAAAATTTTAATCTGTCAAATAAAATAATTATATACAATTATAGGCTATTTGTGCAGTAATTACATTGAACTTGGTGCAGTCTGTTGGTCCTTTTCTCACCAATCTAATATCTCTGTCACGCCCACAACAGTTTACAGATTTTGAACTTGAGCAATGCGAATGTCGCAAGTCCATCACGGTCTGCGTGAGCTGTGTTGCCAACTTTGCACTAGCTAGCTACGTTAGCTGACATGAATAAAACCAAATGTTGCTGGAGAGCTTCTTCGGAAAGGGTAAGGGAGATAAAAGGCCCAAAGACGATGTCGATAACGCCGAGACAACAGAGACCGAGACTGAAAAAATGACGGAGTAGACTGGACATATGGAACACCATTACCAGAATGGTGTTCCATATGTCCAGTCTACTCCGTCACTGTCTCCCATCACCCCTAGATGGGACCGTCTTGTTGCCGGGAAACAAGCTCAGGGCTCCCACTTATTTAGCGACAGGGTGAGTTGCAATGTTTTTATTATATGGTCATTAGAGAAAAATATGCACTTTAAGTTTTTATAATATCATCACGTAAAATGTTATGAAAAAGCGGCTGTACTGAACTTAAGGGCCTAATCAATATTCTGGTGGTGTCGTGACCCCCCTTCCCCCCAGACGGTTGGGTCCAGGAAAATATTGTCTATATGAGACCGGTCCGTTGTGCAGAAAAGATTGGGGACCGCTGATTTTGATTGTGATGTACATGCTAACCTGAGAAATAAATAAGCAGTAGAGTAGCAGAAGGACAGGCCAAAATCAAACTTATGAAGTGTTACATGCATTTGAGAAACTTTCACATTTTTATCAGTTTTTATCAGGAAAGATTAAATGTGAACCATTGGAATTTTATAGTTTTGAATAGATTTTCTATTTCTATATCAATTAAGTACAGAATAAGAACAGCAAATATGTGTTTTGTAATATCACGATACACCAAAGGTAAAATGTCAGGGCACAAATATTTATTTATATTTGAATGCAATAGTTATGAAATTTCATAAGTGATAACTGCAGCAAAACAATGCGTTACTGGGTAAGCAACATGGAAAGTGACACCTTAGTCAGAGTCTAAACACTTTATTTATTTATTTTTACATCAGGACTAGATTGATGCTAGACACAAGCAGTCAATCCTGATAATTTTAATTCTTATTTGAAGGAACGTTTAAAAACCTGTTTAACACATCAGCATATCATACCCTTTATGTACATGTAGACTTTCTTTATGTTTGTTAACTTAAATCCGTTTTGTTGTCCAGATTTTCACAGAGAAAAAACAGACTGGGGGCTGTTCTCCTCCAGAATAGGCATGTTGCCTTAACCCTTTGTAAAAATATAAATGTTTACGGCTTTCACATTCTCTTGGGCGAAACAGCGTTGTGGATATGTTATTCTGGTGTGTTCTTAATCTCCTTCATATCTATTGAAGCCAATAACATGTAATTCATATTTTTAATTTAAAAAGATACCCAAGCAGCATGCTGCTCACGTGGATGCTTAGATAATTAATGTGGGAGAAATTTTTGAAATTAGTCAAATACAAGTGCCAAGGAAAATTCATAGAGAATTTTGTTTTAAAGGACATATTAAAGACAAAATAAATTCAGTTACAAAAAATCTAAATTTTTTAACACCCGTGCCAGATCAGACAGGTCAGTGTTGAGAAACATTGACATTGACTCACTCCGTAGGCAATAGTGAATCAGAATACCTCAGTGATTCAGAATGCCTCAGGAATAAAGAGCACATAAACTACATGGCAAAAAGTATGTGCCAAACCCATTGCTGATAGGAGTTTAATATCGAGCACACTGCCATGCAATCTCCATAGACAAACATTGGTGGTTGGTAGACCACACAACCTCACATAACGAAGTGCTGAAGTGCGTAGCGT
This sequence comes from Hiodon tergisus, assembly GCA_025775045.1. Lineage (NCBI taxonomy): Eukaryota > Metazoa > Chordata > Actinopteri > Hiodontiformes > Hiodontidae > Hiodon > Hiodon tergisus. The sequence continues at coordinate 4,479,804 of JAOVYW010000084.1, read as the reverse complement.
AAATAAAACGTCTGTCCTCGGTTGCAGCTCTCATTGCTGAGTTCCAAACTCTAGAAGCAACATCAGCAGAATTATTGTTTGTCAGGAGCTTCATGAAATGGGTTTCCATGGCTGAGCATTACAGAGGTGTGAAGCGCGCCGCCATTGGGCTCACGCTTCACCCTCTCGAGTGAAGCATCTGTGTTCGGTGGTTTTCATGAGAATACTACCTGCATGAATTCATAGTGCAGAGTAATAATCTGGGGCTGTTTTTCATGGTTGGGGTTAGGCAACTTAGTTAAAATCTTAACGCTACACCATAAAATTATATTCTAGAGATTCTATGCTTTCAACTTTGTGGCAACAGGTTGTGGGAAAGCCCTTTCCTGTTTCAGCATAACAATGCCCATGTGCACAAAGCAAGATCTATACAGAAGTCAGGCTAAATGTGGAAGAACTTGACTGGCCGGCACATCAACCATATTAAACACCTTTGGGATGAATTGAAACATAGACCACGAGCAAGGTTTAACCCCCTAACATCAGTGTCGAACCTCACTAATGGACTCACTGAAACAAGTCCCAGCAACAATGTTCCAACAGAAGAGTCGAGGCTGTCTCAGCAGCAAAGGGGGGACCAACTCCATATTAATTCCCATGATTTTGGAATGAGATGTTTGACAAGCAGGTGTCCACATGGTTTTGGCCATGTAGCACATCATCAGCAACAGAAATATGTTTTTTCTGCTTTGAGGTGGTAACAGGTGCCATCATTCCAATATAATCCGGGCCACTGGGACTAGTCAGATGGAAGTAGTGCGTATAAAGCCTTGTGAGCAGATTACATTACATTTCTCTCCTGTAATATTAATTTGTTACAGAATAAGCAGTGATGTGATACAAGGTTCTGCCAGGGCACCGTGTCGCCAGAAGCCACGGTACGTTCGCGCTGTTACAGTGAACAATTTCAAAGTGATAATGAATGTTTTGAGGTCTGTGTTTAAGCATTACCGCTAGCAGAGGCACATGGCTGAACTTGACAGTCACAACTGGAGGTAAAATAAGAAGGAAAAAAGAAAAACTCACTTAAATACTCACGCTTAAACATTTAATGATGTACTCCCCAGCTCTGTATGAGTAGAAATTGTGGTAAACTGTGCTCCTCACATATCATATCATTTAAAAGGTGTCCATCAAAAAACTTAGAGCATTTTTTTTAAAACAATTTCTTCTGTTCTCACATAGGGGGAAACCAGTTTGTAGCTTGTGGGTTTTTTATTCAAATATTCACATTTGTTTTCACCTAGAACATCTCAATTTCGGCTAATGATTAAATAACTTTTTTTTTCTTTTTCAGATTTTATATATATATTAGATATAATTTTTCTAGTTTTTTTTTTAAATTTAAAATAATTGCGAAGTGGAATCATCATTGATCTCACATGATGAGAAAATCATTTCTTATTTTCTAGTCCCTTTTTTAAAGGGTTTTTTCATCTGACTGCCTGACCCTGCACTTAAGTACCTCAATTTACCTCAACTAACCTGTAAAGTCATGAACGGTTACAGCGGAGAGTAAAAAACCAGACACCTGTTCGAGTACGTATGCCGAAAGGTACCGTACGGGCACAGATATGGAAGAGTGGGAGCCGGCGGAAAGGTTCTTCGATTTCAACCCTGAGGTTTTCCCGTATAAAAAAACAACTCTGCCTTCTCATCACAGGAAATGTGAGGCGCAGAAAATGAGGTTCCTTATAAGGCATCACTAATAGCTGACAAGATCCATGGTGCCACATGGTGGTTACAGAAATAAATCAATTTAGGTTCCTAAAGCATTGACTGTTAGTATTAACCAGCATTCATAATTGTATACTGTTTAATAGTCATACTGTAATTATAGTGTTTGAAAACAGACAGGAAATAAAGGTGTAAAGCGAAATAGATGTTAGTGGTGCAACAAAAACTATTTACCAGGGTCACACTGTCAAATGTAGGACTGAGGCAAAGGTTAGCTAATTGGCTACAGCTGGAGCCTTTCAGAAAAATGTAATATTGTGAGATAAAGCAGCACATCTGATAGCATAGATTTTTACACTAAGAGCTGCGACTAGACCGAAAAGATGCTAGTGAAAATTGCTTTAAAGAAAATTCCATACTGATAACGGGCAGTGTTTCATCATATAGACATACACGGAGTAAAGTCTTGGTGATTAATGCATAAACCAGCCAGCAGGGATCCATGGTCTTCAAGAATAAAAATAAACTTTATAATAGATTAAATTATATTGTAGTGATAAAACAAGAAATGGGTAGTGCAGTGTATAACTACCATGATATAAATGTAAATGATCAAATCCACTGTGACCTGCCAAACTTTTTCCCCTATGAGTGGGAAAACTGAGGGCCATTTCCATAGAGTAGGGGTTTGTATGGCATTGTACATGAGGGGGTCAAAGAAGACAGTCACTCTCTCACTCCCTGCTATATCACAAGTGGTATATGTGCACTTCTGGTTTAAAACGATAAAGATCAAGATAAACTGTTTGGTTTTCGTCAGTTTAAATGAATACCCCACGCTATATGGCACAGGTGGGTAAAAAGGGGGGAAATGGAGACCCAGTGGCAGTATGACACACAAGTCACCCTGTTGGGAGTCATTTGCCATCCACACAGGGGTAAATGGGTAAAGGTGCTATGCTGAATGGGTAAGCTGGGAGGCAAGAGGGTAGCTGGTAAGTTATATCTGCTGACTCTCTTTAGTTGACATTCTGAACAGGCTAGGTCAAAGATGGCAATGTTTTGCCCTGAGAAAATTTGGAGAACCAGAACATGCCACTGTAGGACACATACAACAGCTGTGAGGCATTCATACATATTCAAAACATATTGCTTACTGACTGTTACCACCTGAAATGTGATTTAACTAATAGCTAATGCATTATTGTTAAAACAAGAGTCTGGATCAGAGAAAATCGTTCACCAAATTTTAAACATAAATGGTCTGAGCCTATACCAAGAGCACAGGATATTTTCTGCAAATGGAAAGAAAAAGGAAAAACATGAATAAAAGGACATCTGAACACCTTGAGAAACGGAGAGACGTGAATCATTTTCAAGAGCTATCTCACAGTGCCACACTCTTCCAGGCTGAAACGAGCGTTCGGCACACGAGGCTCGCTACACGATTCCAGTTCAAATCAAATTCCTCCCACCACATAAAACTTACTGAATGAGAAATGTCTTTTAGGTTTAATTATAGCTCCTCCTCAGGTTGCCGGAACAAAGACATCATTTTTTTGTGGCATGGAGCAGCAAAGAGCTTATGTGTGCATACCCATCCCTCTTGACCCACGCACACACCAAGGATACGCTTGCGGAGGGAACAATTCTTGCTCTAATATAATTTATTCTTCCTTATTGAAAAATATTTAATGAAAACCATGTTTCAAGTTTAGTGTAGCTCTTTGGGTTGCAAGAACAAACACATTCTTTTTAAAATAAACGGCGCTTTGGGGATAAAGAGCTTCTGAGAACTAATGGGTGCATTTGCTTCCCTACACCGAGCGCATAATTTCAACTTTGAGATGTGGAGGTCATATTCGCTTCACCGAATGTCAGACGCACAGGGAACAGCTGAATGGAGCTCATCTGTGAGTCGACATTGGTACATTCCGACGGACAAAGGCTGTGATTTTGCCATTAAAAATGTTTTTCAGAGAAAATTTTCAAAATAACTATTTTACTGTCCCACCTGAGCACTTCTACTTGAAGGGGGTCGTACCTGTTGCTGGATGGTGGTGAATAGCAAGCTAGAATTTTATTTTATTTTTTTCATCCAGAACAAGCAGTTGGAAGTGTACACAAGCCAAATGCCATTACTCAGAGTTACCTAATCAGAGACTCGCAGACTGTATTCCATAAATACATTCTGCTAATTATTCTCTTAAAAGAAAAAGATGCATTACGCAAATGGAGTTAATTGTCTTCAGATTGCTTTTCAATTTATTTAGCCAGTTTGCAATTCTGAGCTGTGAGCGTAATCACAAAGCTTTACTGTTCTCCTTGGTTTCATTTGCACCTAAATACATAATTAGTTAGAATTATTTAAACATTATAGGACTTATAATTTTCTTTGTTCAGTTGTGAATGATCATCGCTCATTTTCAGGAATCACTTAATCCAATATCAGTGCAACCCCACATGCATGAACAGATACACTCTGTCCACATGTCTGTGGACCTTGGGAGGAAACCAGAGCACCCAGAGGAAACTCACACAAACATGGAAGCTCCACACAGAAAGCTATTCGAGGGAATGATCCTTTTTGGTCATTTGTTATTTAATAATTTCATTATTCATTATTTGTCGTCCTCTTCCCAACTTCCGTTCACTTTCAGCTTCATTTTTTTTTCTTCCCCCCCATTAGTTCAATTAATACTTCAATTTAATATTTTAAAATGAATTGTTTGATTGACTGACAAGGCCAATGCTTTTGCACATTTGGAATCCATACGTGTATGTCATTAGCAGGCTCCCTCTGGTTTTGCCTTTAATCTAAACCAAAAGACTATCTGTCCTATTATTTAATTGACATTATCTTAACTCTCTCTCACTGTTGATACCCCAGATTGCCAAGCAAAGTCTATTATGACTTATGCATAAAGAATTGATCTTTGCCAGTCCAAATGCTGGTGCTGCTCTCTCGTCTCCGGACCACACTCAATGGGCAGAATCTCCTGGGTAGCTGGACACATATCAGTTACAGAGAATACGGCAGATGCCGCTTTCCCCCGAATTATGACAAATTATCACCACAAATTTTACAATAAAAGAAATTTCATTACATGGGGGGGCATTATCTTGTTTTAGTCAACTGACTATATTTTTTTTATCTACACAGATATTATATGTTAGGGCTTGCGTCATACATTCTCAGATCAAGAATCCAGACATTTATTCAGTTATTAGATTCCTCATACCCAACCACTAGTATGGTATCAGTACTGGCTTAAAAAAAAATTTAAATCAGAATTTCTATGTTTGAAGATGAACGATTATGCGATACCCCAATGTTCCCCCCATCCCCCACTTGTGACACTCCATAGTTTTCTGTCTGTTTTAATCTGAAGACTGCAGGTGACGGACTAAAGCGAACTGGCGGGGGGAAATCACACAGTGAACCAAAACGGTCGTGGAGAAGGTTAATTGGTAAATGGAATAATTGTCCATTAGGCTAAACATTTCTGAAAAGAGGAAAGCTCTCCATCTGTCAGTGAGGCACCAGGCTAAGAGCCTGTCTTCCACCCGTTGTGCCGCTCGCCGTAGCGCTAATGACTATTGATGAGGTCCGTTGGCTGTACTTATCGTTGCCATCCTAGTTCTGTCGATATCAAGGCATCATCTTCTTTTTTAAACTCTTTTAATTATGTAAATCAACAGTGATTGATTCTGCTACGTAAAGTTTGGTTTGGAATGTTATCATGGAATGTAACAGACCCCTAAAAATATATAACACTTAATTAGGCTATACAATAAAATACCCTGGTGCATGTTGAAATATAGTATTTATTTATTTATATTTTAAAAATATATATGTTAGTGCTCTGGTCCTCTTTTCCCTCGCACACTCGGATATTGAATGGATAATTCCTATATACACACATTTTTAAGACAGGTTAACGTTGGCTCTGATTTGTAGGGTGATGTGAATATGATTAAAGACCCTTTTTTAATCTAGTTTTCATGTCATTCAAGACCGCCAATGGGCTCAATTTATTGCACCTCCTTTAAAGCCACCAAGTTCATGCATTTTTCAGCACCGTCACTTCTCAGTGCTGGTAATAAAATGTATTCAGTGTTATTAAGCATTCTCCCCTGTAGCTTAATGAACAAATGAACATGTAAATACTGAAAAGGGATAAGAAAAAGATCTGCCCTCGTTGAAAGTCCCTTGAGCTAAATAAATAAATAGGACGTCAGTGAGCGAACATTCTGTAAAATGTTGGCTGTCAGTAGGCTCGACAGCGCTGTGTTCCTTCTCATCTCTGTTCCCCCAGATCTCTATTTATCTGAAAGGGGCCGTTCCTTTTGTTTAGCACTTTTGATGCACGGTTCAAACCAGGTGTTCAATCTGATTTAAAGCAGTGTTCAGTCGGGGTGGAGAGGAGAGGGTGGGGGCCCGAGGATCCTGGTTTTTGCTTTGAGTCTGCAGTTGTGCATTGTCATAATGATTTTTTTAAAACAGGGGATGTTTTGAGTGGGCCCAGAGCTCTGTCATGAACGTATTTAGAATGTTTTTGACAGGTCTCCGATTTAGTTATCTTACATTAGTTACACATTTACACTATTGTAAATTTTGTATTGGCGTATACACTCGCCGGCCACGTTATTAGGTACACCTCTTCAACTGCTCTTTAACACAAATATCTAATTAGTAGAGCTGGCAAACGATTAAAATAATTTATCGCGTTAATTGCATGATTGTCTGTAGTTAATCGCGATTAATCGCACTTTTTTGAATGTGCTCAATAAAAAAAATGTTTCCATTTAAAAAGCAGTGTGTTATGTTAAAGGCATACTGTGTTTTATTGTAAAGGAAAGAAAGACAAAATAATTTGTATCAGAAAAATTCACTATTGGGTTTGTTAGCTTGCTGCTCATTGACTTTTTGCCTTCACACGAACTCTAAAAGAGTAGGCAGCTGCTGTCCTGCATTGCTAGACCTCTCACTACTGCTGCCTGCTTCAACTCTGTGTTTTGCTTGTAAATGATACTTCAAACTCGATGTACTTCGGTGATACACAAATTCACCCTTACAGTAGCTGCAAATAACTTTGCTTTTATCCAAAGACCCATCTGTAAGAGTTTTGTGATTAAACCGTTTAAAAACAGCTTTCTCCATAATTCAAGTTTACTTAATCAGCAAAGCTATATCTAAATTCAAGCAGTCGATTGACAAACAAGAGCGTGGAGTTGCATTTTAACTATGGATGGTTCTAAAGCTAAAAAAAAAAAAGCGTTAATTGCGAATTGCGAATTTTGAAACGTGTTAACTTTGACAGCCCTACTAATTAGCCAATCACGTGGCAGCAACTCAATGCATTTAGGCGTGTAGACATCTGCGGAAGTTCAAACCAAGCATCAGAATGGGGAAGAAAGGTGATTTAAGTGACTTTGAACGTGGCATCAGAAACTGCTGATCTACTGGGATTTTCAAGCACAACCCTCTCTAGGGTTTACAGAGAATGGTCTGAAAAAGAAAAACATATCCAGTGAGGATATGTCCAGAGGAGAATGGCCAGATTGGTTTGAGCTGATAGAAAGGCAACAGTAACTCAAATAACCACTCATTACAACCGGTGTATGCAGAAGGGCATCTCAACAACATGTAGAACTTTGAAGCAGATGGGCTACAGCAGCAGAAGACCACACCGGGTGCCACTCCTGTCAGCTAAGAACAGGAAACGGAGGCTAAAATTTGCATGGGTTCACCAAAATTGGACAATAGAAGATTGGAAAATGTTGCCTGGTCTGATGAGTCTCATTTTCTGCTGCGACATTCAGAATCATGAAAGCATGGATTCATCCTGCCTTGTATCACCAGTTCAGGCAGGTGGTGGTGGTGGTGGTGTAATGATGTGGGGGGTATTTTCTTGGTTCACTTTGGGCCCCTTAGTACCAATTTAGCATCGTTTAAATTCCACAGCCAACCTGAGTATTGTTGCTGAACATGTCCATCCCTTTATGACCACAGTGTACCCATCTTCTAATGGCAACTTCCAGCAGGACAACGCACCATGTCACAAAGCTCACATAATCTCAAACTGGTTAATCTCAAAACATGACAATGAGTTCACTGTACTCAAATGGCCTCCACATTCACCAGATCTCAATCCTATAGAGAAACTTTGGGATGTAGTGGAAAGGGATATTTGCATCATGGATGTGCAGCCGACAAATCTGCAGCAACTGCATGATGCTATCATGTCAATATGGACAAAAATCTCTGATGAATGTTTCCAGCACCTTGTTGAATTTAAAAGAATTAAGGCACTTCTGAAGGCAAAAGGGGGTCCATCCCGGTACTAGCAAGGTGTACCTAATAAAGTTGCCAGTGAGTGTATAGTATATACATTAATTATACAAGCATAGTGGGACATAAAACCACACACACATACACACAAGTTTACTGATACACTTTTTTTTCTGAGGGACGTATGAATATTTTCTAAATCATTTGAAATGATCATTCACCTGTGTGTGACAGGGCCTGCAATTGGTTGGAGTCTCTGTGCCAAGTGGGAAAGTTCCTCTCTTCTGTCGTGTTCTCGCTTTGGCATTTACCATAAAGGCTGCAATCCGCGGCCTTCCCGTTAAAGCTGTAAATGTTTAGCTTTGTTTAGTTTAAGTTGTGGCTAGCCAAGAAATCTCCCTTTAGGGTGCTGAATTGTATCCTGCCATGGCTCCTTCCGGACATGCCCAAAGGGGAAGTGGAATCAAACATCTGTTTTATTGAGGGTACATGAGCTCTCAAAATGAGATCAGCACCAAATTGATTTAAATTTGTATTTTATACATAACCTCCTGTTATGTTGGCCCTCTTTTGTCTTTTGCTGTTTGACAAGGTGCCAGGTCTGCCGTGCTGTTCATGATCATCCCAATTCGAAGCACAGACAACTTTCAATGCCGGAGAGATTAGAGTCTCCAGACTTAATGTGTTAGATGAAGGCGTTTCAGAAATTAAGCATTTCTCTCTCCTAGGGCCACCTCTGCTGAAGAAGGCAGCCTAAGAGAAGTTTCCAGTCCCTACAACAACAGGGATGCCAGTGGCTGACTGGAAGCAAGAAGACATTCATTTATCATGTATCAACGTACAAACAGGGTATGATTAGGCAATGTATAATGCTACTCCATGTCTGTTTACTGTACTATCAAGGACCCATAAACCAGCCCCACTACTGCCAACGCATTAGAAACCCCACCACCTCTGTCATTCACAACCACCCAGGTTAAGAAAGAACTGGAAAGGCTTCACAGGCACAAGGCCCCTGGCCCAGATGGCATTAACCCTAGGGTGCTGAGGATCTACGCAACCCAACTTTGTGGAGTACTTCAGCACTTGTTTAATGTGAGTTAGAGCTTCGAGAGGGTCCCAGTGATGTGGAAGACCTCCTGCCGGGTCCCATTGCCCAAGAAGGGACACTCCACTGCCCTTAATGTCTACAGGCCGGTTGCTCTAACATCCCACCTCATAAAGACCCTGGAGCAGCTAGTCCTCTCGCATCTCAGGCCCTTAGTCGGTACCTTTATGGACCCCCTGCAATTTTCCTACCAGCCTCTCATCGGAGTGGACAATGCTGTCATCTACCTGCTCCAGAGGGCTTACTGTCACCTCGATGTAGCTGGGAGCACTGTGAGAGTCATGTTTTTTGACTTCTCCAGTGCCTTCAACACCATACAGCCTCGGCTACTGGGAGAGAAGATGAGACAAATGCAGGTGGACTTAGTCTCCTGGGTTGTTGATTATCTGACTGACAGACCACAATTTGTGCGGCTACAGAGCTATGTGTCAGACCACGTGGTGAGCAGCACGGGGGCTCCTCAAAGGACAGTACTGGGCCATAATGGACAATGCCTCCCACCCCCTCCATGACATGGTGGAGGAAATGCGGAGCTCCTTTAGCGCTAGACTGATCACTCCAAGGTGTCGGAAGGAGCGCTATAGGAAGTCCTTCCTGCCATCACCCATCAGACTTCACAATGCCTCACTGTGAGCCAGAACACTGGTCTCTACAAGCCAGGAATCATTTGTATGCTCTGCACTCTTTTTTTGCACTGTTCATTTGCACTTCTACCGTACAATTGTGTCCTGTATGAATGTATTACTTGTTTTTGCGTGATTATTATATGTTCTTTGTGTAATTTTTGGTTATTTCTGCTGTAGTATCGCAATTTCCCCCATGGGGGATAAATAAAAGTACTACTACTACTACTACTACTACTACTACTACTACTGTAGCTTGCTTAAATCAGACAACTGTAACATGTACATGCAGATCAGAACACTCTGACTGCATTAAGTGCCTCCAGAAACTTACTGTACATGTGAGCTGAGTGTGGCTCTTCTGTCTACATTGTGTTTTCTTGCTTTTCAGGTTAATGTATGTGCTTTCAGTGGCCTAGAAAGAACTCATAATGGGGGCCCTGGCCACCTCATAAATTGATGTCCAAGTTATCTATAATATCTGTTTGGTATAATCTTAGTCGGCTGGTATTTGGACTAAGATTATTCAGGGTAATTCAGGAAATTGTATGCCTTCTTGGAGCTCGGGACATGTTGATCATGGGCGCACTAGAAGAACAGATTAGGACTACTCAGGCTAGATCTATATTTGAGGACTGAGGCAATGAGGACTACCAAGTAATCTGCATTGATATGCAAGGAGTAACATACACTCCCAATCTGACACATTCAAATGTTTACTATCAACGACAGCTGGCAAGCTATAACCTGTGTATTAAGGAACTAGGGACTGACATGCCTTCAACAGTGTGTGTGTGTGTGTGGGGGTGGGCACAGGGGAATTGCATACAGAACGCCTATTGATGTGGCAAATTGTATTTTCAGATGGGTGCAGACAAACTTCGCCACACTCGCCAAGCTAAAGGAAAGAAATCTGGTCCTATGCAGTGACAGATGCTGCGGTTGAAACAACTGCCGTATGATCAGCTTGATGGCAATAACTGAAGCTCAAGCCACTTTTTTCTGCTTTCTCATCGCTCTTTTCCCAAGGTGTCAACTCAGTGTGGCCCTGAAGATGTTTCTCAAATGATACTGGAGCCCAGGCATCAAATTGCCATTCAAAGTCATCGAGAACTGTGAGTACCTCAGGCAGCGCCCGGACTCTGAAACGACCAGCTAGACTTCTAATAGCACCATGTGGTTCAAAGTCACAGGAGTCACTACCAAATTTCTGAAAAACATCTCAGTAACGAACTAAATAAATAAAGGGGGATATATTCATTGTATTTTAAATAAAACGTGTTTACTGAATTTGTATTGAACTTCTTGTTGTGCCTTTCAGCTGCTAATCCTTGGAGCCTCTAGACCAGACAGAACCTATGAGGAAAGTAATGGTTGGTCACTAAACCAAAGAAAGGTGGAAGACCTCCATCTCCCTTGCTACCAAAGAGCTACCCCAGGGCCTACCAGAGTCCTTTGCCTATTGAGAAGGAGAAGTATCGGGACCTCATGACCATTCTGACCATGCAGGTAAATAGACCTCATGACCGTGCTGATTTACCTGCCTGCTGTTGCATGTTCATTTTACGAGGCAATGGAAAGTGAAGCATACAGTGCCTTGCAAAAGTATTCACCCCCCTTGGCATTTTTCGTGTTTTGTTGCCTTACAACCTGGAATTCACA
>JAOVYW010000084.1:4433730-4468300 GCA_025775045.1 Hiodon tergisus | reverse complement strand
AGCCAATGTAATGAAGCCAACACTGGTGTGATGCGATCATATTTCTTACGTCTAGTAAGGATCCTAGCAGCTGCATTCTGAACAACTTGAAATGCATTTGTGGCTGTATTTGAGCCACCTGATAATATAGCATTACAAAAGAGGAACAAAATGTGGTCCTCCTGAGCCCACTGCACAAACGGATGAGATCAGTGATCGTGAGAACAGGAAGCCAGCCATCATCCTGGACTGCCTGCTGGCCCCTGGTCATCTTCCATAACATAATTGATGTGTCCTCATACATTGCCTCCGTGATATGGAACAATGCCTTCATGATATTGGAATCAACCCTACCTAGATGCCTGATAAGCGGAAGAAGAGGAGGATGTTCCTGGAGCAGCTAGGAAAAGCATGTAACCCCACGCTTTCAAAGAAGGGACCGCCTCTGCAGTGCTTGTGAAAGCTTTTCAGGGGGCTGAATCTTGTCCGGATCCACCTGAGGCTGCAGCTGGGGCAGGCAAGAGGAGGAGTTGCCAATTCTGCCCTCCAAAGAAGGACTGTAAAATAAATACTATGTGCTGTACATGTGAGAAATACATCTGCAAAATCCATGCATGCACACTTTCATACTGTCCTTCATGTGCTAATTAGTTGATTGATTTATGTTCTTCACATTTTAGTTTTGTATCTATTGTCTTATTTTATTCTAATTTATTGTTGTTGTTTATACACCTTGTGGGTGGTTCAAAAAATGGTTCAAAAAATGGGAGAAGACTAGTATTTTGTAGTTGAATTCCTCATTGTATAGTATATAAGAATATATCACTATAGACGAGAAGTTACGATGTTAGAATCAAGATAACTTAGGATTGTGCTTGTGTTACCAAGAAGAAAGGATGTGCCTGGTACGACTAGGAACATCCTCGGAACAAGAATGGGAACCCCAGGGGTGGGGGTTGAAGGTCTACCTGCAAATAATTCTGTATAAGTATCTGCTGTAACCCTTCTTCGTGGGTCTCACTCACTAGGAGGAGAGACTGTCAGCTGGCATTAAAATCTGTATTCTGGACGAAACATTGTGTCGGACTGTCTTTGGAAGACTTGGTCTCACCACTATCAAGGAGATTCGACTTCAGAATTTCTGCAAACGGCTGGTTATCTTCACTACCCTGCAACTGCGTGGTCATTTTTTGGGATTATAGATCGTTTGTTGCTGCGCTGTAGTGTACAGCAGCTGGGGTTAGACTTGAACCGGCAAACCCCTGTCATGTTCAAATATAATCAGGAGTATTTTTTGAAGAACCTCTCTCCACCAATGTACAAAGCACTTACAATGAATCACTTAAAACAACTGCAAATTCATCTACTTCATATTTTTAATTAACCCCTTAAGGCACTCCCCTTAGTGGTATGGGCGCCAATACATTACATTGTTTGCTAACTGCAGCATTCAGAAAACAAGCACCTTTAACCTTTTATTCAGTGCGAATCATCAAACCTTTTTTTGAAAATTTTTTATCAAAATGAATTTGTAGAGGCAAAAGTATCAATAATACATTTGAATTTGATGTCATATTTGTGTGTTTACTTATTAAACAATAATACTTATATAAATCCAAACCTGTTCTGGTGAAATCCTAACTTGATTTCTCTCTTAATTATTCAGCAAGTTAAACTGTTAAAAACAAAACGACTGCAGCAGTAGTTCTCTTCTGACTATCTGTAAAGTTCCCAGAAAATTCATGCTGTGATTTACGAGAAATCTTTGTTGTTGTACTTTGCCAGTTAGTTAACAGATAGACGTGCATATTTTCTTCTTAGAAAGATATAATCAATACCATTTGAAAATGATTGCCATTTTCTAAATCTACGAATTCTAAGTTTTCCGTTGTTATGTTATATGTCATATTTGAATGAAGAAAGATTTAACTGTGTATTAGAAAAACTAACCCGTGGGTCATGATTTGTGTAAATTTAATATCTTACTACACTGGATAAAAGACGTCCGTCTTCTATTATTTGGAACACATGTACGAAAATATTAACACAACAAGGTACCAGGAGTGGGGTCCGGTTAGCTGTAAACTGATGGGGAAGAAGATTGCCATTCTAGATGAAAAATACTGGCAGGTACTGAGACTCATCACTGATTAGAGAATCACCACTGCTTTGCATTTCAATACCCCGTGCGGGAGATATACAGTCAGGTCCATAAATATTTTTTATTTTAGCTTTCTACCTCAGCATAGAAGTGCCTATTAAATAATGAACAGCTTTAATTTGAGGGTATTTACATTAAAATCGGGTGAACGGTGTAGGAATTACAGCACACTTTATATGAGTAATTGGACAATTGACAAAGTAAAATCATTATTTAATTTCAACTCCAATATGCTGAGGTATACAGCTAAAATAATAATAACTTTGTCAATGTCCAAATATTTGTGGACCTGACTAGGTTTAAACGCTTACCGTTTGGTATAAAGTTGGCGAGTAAGGTCTTTCTGCAGTGCAACTATGAGACATTTGGGTATATCATGGGTGTTCACATTATAGCTGATGACTGTCACGGATCCATCAGACCCACCTACCACTTACACTCGACTCTCTCACTCTCCGGAGTACTGATCACCCACACCTGTCACCCATCATTACACTAATCACCTCATCTACATAAGCCTCACTCCCCTTCCATTCAGTGTCTGGTCTCGACTTTGCATACAGACTCACTTAACTGTTTGGGTTCAAACATGAACCCAGCAGGTCCGGATCCCATCCAGAAGCTGGTTGACACGCTACTGCTTTACCCGCTCCCAGCACTTCCGCGATTATGTCACCGGTCTACTCCACCAGTCCCGTGGTCAATCCAGCGCCCTACTCAAGATCGGATGTGGACTGCGGCGGTTTCCTACTCCAATGTTCGCTCGCCCCTGAGATGCAGCCGCATTGATTCCCCACTGAGCGGCCGAAGGTGGCCTAAATCATCTCCTTGCTGTCTGGAAGAGCACTTCAATGGGCCCAGTCACTCTGGGAACAGGGAAGTCCAGTAGTGCAGTCTCTTGGTGGTTTCATCCAGCACTTTAAGGAGGTGTTTGGAAATTACGTGGGTGCCTCATCAGCTGCTGAACAACTTCTCAAACTTCGTCAAGGTCAGCCTTTAAAGTTACGTACTCTGGCAGCATCTAGTGGCTGGAATGAGCCCGCGCTACTGACCACCTATCACCATGGACTTGATCGCAAGTTGCGGCTGCATCTCTCATCTTACGATGACACCATGGGGTTGGAGCGCTTCATTCAATTCTTCATCAGAGTAGCAAACCGGATGAAGAGCTGTCTTGACGAACTACCCGCCTTGCAGTCCCCACCTTTCCCTTCACAGAGGTCCCCTCTCCACTCCAGAACCTTGCGGTGAGCCCATGCAGCTGGATGATAGTCTTTCCACTATAGTGCGCCAACGCTGGCTGAGCCAGGGTCTGTGCCTGTACTGTGGTGGCAAGGGACATACGCCCTTGTATTGATTACCGCTCCCTCAACAGGATCACGGTTAAGTATTGGTATTCACTTCCCCTCGTCCCAGCTGCCTTGGAGCTGTTGAGAGGAGCTTCTGTCTTCACCAAGCTGGACCTGCTCAGCACCTACAATCTCATTCGAATATGGAAGGGAAATGAGTGGACAGCCTTCATGACTCCTACAGGCCACTAAGAGAATCGAGTGATGTCGTATGGCCTGGTCAATGCCCATCCGTGTTCCAAGGCTTCATGAATGAGGTGTTCCGTGAGTATCTCCAATGATTCGTCCTCGTCTATATTGATGACATATTGGTGTACTCACGGAATATGACTGACCATTGTCGTCATGTGTTGCTCGTATTGGAAAAGCTGAGGGAACCTGTACCTCAAGGCGGAGAAGTGTTCTTTCCACCAGAATTCCCTCCAGTTCCTTGGCTACGTCCTCAGTCTGGATGGCATTCGGATGGAAGAGGGGAAGGTAACAGTGGTGCAATCTTGGCCCACTCCAATCACCATCAAGGAGCTCCAGCAATTTCTAGGATTTTCCAACTTCTACCATCGCTTCATCATGAACTACAGTACCGTCACATCTCCGCTGACCTATCAAAACCCAAATCTCTCTCCTGTAACTCCGAAACCTCCTCCACCTCCGCTCCACTCTTGGTACACCCTGATCTGGATAAACCATTCATCGTCAAGGTAGACGCCTCCACCAGCGGCGTAAGAGCAGTCTTGTCTCAGCAGCAGGGGAAACCACCTCTTCTTCTCCAGGAAACTCTCCCTGGTGGAGCAAAACTATGACATTGGGAACCGGGAGCTTTTGGCAATTAAACAGGCCTAGGCGGAGTGGCGGCATTGGTTAGAGGGAGCTCAACATCCATTCCTGGTGCTCACCGACCATAAGAACCTCAAGTATCTCCAAGAGGCTCGTCGCTTAAACCCTCGCCAGGCGAGATGGGCCCTCTTCACTCGCTTTAACTTTACCATCTCCTATTGTCCAGGTGACAAGAATTCCAAGGCTGATGCCATTTCCTGCCTTTTTGTTCTAATGGAGGGATCTGAAGAACCCCATCCCATTCTACCCCCACAACCAGCTCCGTCGGGTTGCCCTGCCAACAAGACCTATGTACCCTCCTTTCTACGTCTTACCCTAATCGATTCTTTACACTCCTCCTTAGGCACTGGCCACCCTGGGACCGATAGGACCCTCTCGCTGATCCAGGACTGGTTCTGTTGGCCCCACATGGTTAGAGATGTCAGAAGGTTTGTCCAAGGATGCCCAGAATGTGCCATATCCAGAACACCGTGACAACTACTGGCAGGCAAACTCCTTCCGCTACCCATTCCTCGCCGACCCTGGTCACATCTAGGGGTCGACTTTATCACAGACCTTCCTCCCTCTGAGGGTTATATCTGCGTGCTGGTAACTGTAGACCATTTCTTGAAGGCCTGCAAACTGATCCACCTCAGGGGCCTACCGCTCTGGAGACCGCACAGGGTCTATGGGATCCCTGAAGACATTGTTCATCTCCAAAGTTTGGAGAGCCTTCTTCTCCCTCTTGGGAGTGTCCATCAGCCTCTCATCGGTTTACTGCCCGCAGAGTAATGGGCAGACAGAGAGAAAGATTCAAGAGGTAAGCCGTTTCTTCCGAACCTTCTATCATCGCCGCCAGAACCGCTGGAGTCGCTTCCTGTCCTGGGCCAAGTATGCACAGAATTCCCTTCGTCAACCCTCCACCAACCTCACACCCTTCCAGTGCATACTTGGTTACCAACCACCTCTCTTCCCCTAGTTCGGTAAACCATCTGACGTTCCAGCAGTCGACCATTGGTTCAGAGAAAGTGAGAGGGTCTGAGACTTAGCTCACCACCACCACCTTCCACATTTCGCTTTTGAAGCCTTACCACCCCTCTCTCTCTCTACACTCCTCCAACCCTGATCCTGTAGACGAACCCCCCCAGCCGCCTGTCTTGGAGGATGGACCGATCTACGCCGTCTGTGATGTTTTGGACTCCCGGCACCGCAGGGGTCGTCTGGAGTACCTCATAGATTGGGAAGGTTATGGTCTGGAAGAGCGATCTTGGATCCCTCGAGACGACGTCCTGGATCTGACCCTACTCACCACCTTCTGCAACGTGCATCCTGGACGGGGTTGGCCACGGCGTCGGGTAGCTCCTCCCTCTGGAGCGGTCCATGGGGGGGGGGGGTAATGTCAAGGATCCTTCAGACTCACCTACCACTTACACTCATCTCTCACTTTCCAGAGTACTGATCAACCATACACCTGTCACCCATCATTACCCTAATCACCTCATCTACATAAGTCTCACTCCCCTTCCATTCAGTGTCTGGTCTCGACTTTGTATATAGACTCGCTTACCGCTGTCTCCAATGATTCTTGGCGCTATCTCCATTTCAAAGAAAGTAATCTTCCATGTCTGTGTCAGTATTCTGTATGTAAGTTTTCGTTACTTTTACAGAGTGCCGTTACGTTATTAAACAAGACCTCAGCCATTCAAAGTCAAACAACATCTTCGAGCTGGAGTATACATGACAACAACATGATTATCGCCGCCTCAGAGCGAGATATTATCCTGCTGAAGGTGTTATCCAGAGGGATATGGAGAACAAAAAATCCATAAGAATAAGCATAAATAAATGAAAAAATAAAGAATTAAATACATAAATAAATGAAAAATAAATACATTTATTTATGTATGTTCACGTTTCTTAATATTGTTTTTAAACATTTATTTATTTGACGTCTTTTTGTAGGCCAACCTGGAAGTTAGCACCACCCTGGTTCCATCGACAAAAGCCAAGAGGATTTTTCAATATACTTTTGGATAATTGCAGAAAATAAGCTGTGTGACCAACAAAAGTTTATGATTATTACGCATTTTGTTTATCATGACAATCTTCGCAAATGAACACAACTTTTATTAATTTTGAAGCCTAAATGCAATCGGCAGAAGTAAAAAGCTAAAGTTAGGCTATAAAGAACTACACCACGGTCGCATGACTTATCACCACCACTAAGCTTCCGCAAAATGCCTTTTCCCCTTAGCGTGACCAGATCTAGCTAGTGATCATGGCTGTCTCAATTTCCAGTCTCGTGTTTTTTAAAAACAGCCGAAAAAGTATAGAACCACTATATGCCTGGACATGTAGAGCAGGGCAGCCTAGATGCTGGTTTACTTACCGGTGTTGTGAGGGCTAGCATGAGGGACAAGGTCTATCGAGTGTCAGTGAGTGAAGTTAGTGAGAGAGAGAGGAGTGTAATGTATTAATTAATTTTAGTGTTATATAATCGAATGTGTTTAACAGCAATTTATCAAACAACTGTTGAACAAGCAGAACATAAACTTAAATAAGACCAATCATTTACAATGATAGGGGACGCCTAATACAAAAATAAGTAGAATTTTTGTGAAATAAAGCTCAGCATAATAGCATCAGCAAACAGTTGTTTATTTCCCCTACATAAATCATATTCATTCAAGTTTGTTACACTCCATATTTTTGACGTGGTCATCAATACCCAGCTCAACCTTTATCACACATAAGCTTTGTATTACTGTGAGCTTACGAGATAGAAGTAAAATACAACCTCCCCACAACAGCAAACACTGTAGAATTTATATTTCAAATGTTTAAAATAAAAGAACCACACACATTCCCACAAATTGAGTTTATTAAAATTAACTCTAAAGTAACTGGCAAAAAGGCCGTAAAAGCGGACTAGTGAGTATTTTTCCTTTGGAGGATCCAAGATGGTGGAGTGAGTGATGAAAAGCCTTGCAGGCTCCGGTAAAAACTTTAGTTTAGTCCTTGAACTTGTGCAATAACCTGATATTGTGTAGGCTAAATTGGAATATCTAATATAACAGTACATTGGTATCATATACTTAGAATTTTAAGACCTTTGAGACGAACATTTGAAACAGTACAGACTACATGTTAGCATGGATTACCACAATTACAAACTGACAGCTCTCCACGAGGTGTGTGATGACGGCGATATTGAAGATATTGTAGTGGATGAAAAGACTTCTAAAGAACGTAAAGTAAATTGGACCCACACACCAACAAAAAGCCTGAACCCCCAAAAAATGAGAGCGCAAAGTGAAAAGATAGAGGGAGATACTGGAACTGCAATTCTCCATGCAGTGCAGACTCTGACCCTAAAGATGGATGAACAGACTGAACTTTTGAAAAGGTTTGAAAAACGTGTTGAAGCTAACAAAATGGCAGCAAATAAGAAAACAAGGAGAAAATTGCTGAACTTCAGAAAGAAATTGGTGATCTCCTGAAAGAAAACATCTTGTTTAGACGTGCATATGTGAAGCAAGCTCGCTACAAGAGAAGATGTAATTTGAGGTTGATTGGTCTTCCAGAAAAAGGGGGAGAAGACACGAGAAAAATTGTTATTGGGATACTCACGAGAGTTGTGCCCCTGTCTGTGGAATGGTTGCGTGAGATGGTGGATACTGTACACCGCCTGGGAAGAAAGGGCAATGCTGCTACCTCAAACACTCAATCATAATCCAGTTTGGGATGAGAACGGTGCGGGATGATGTCTGGAAGAGATCGAAGGATGCGAGAGTGTGCAGTGAGATGCACGTCTCCAAAGAAGACCGGGAGACTCGTACTAAACTATAGCCGCTGGTGGAGGAAGCTAGGATGGCTGGGGTCCTTGTTTTGGCCGCAGGGGTTCTTCTTCCTCCGAGTCAACAGAGCATAGCTTTTCTCAGTTGACTTACTGACTTGTCTCTTATTGTGTGCTGGAGGGCCCTTTTGTAGGAAGCCAGCCAATTGTGGGAACTGCCTGCAGCTGTTCCTCATCCCAAGGGTATTTGGCTACCTAATTGAAAGATGAGGCCCTCGGCACTGTACAGGCTTGAGCGCAAAGGTGTTGAACGGCTGAGGTCTTAGGTAAGTGCTGTCCGCGGTGCTGAGGCCTCCTCTGGCAGGTGACCTCTAGCAGTGTTGTCGTGGTGCATGCAGGGGCGGGGACTCCTGTTCCCACACCACAACAGGTATGCAGAGATAATTAGATTTTCTATTTTATGTTCGAAGTTTTTGAAGGTTATAGCATTATACATGCCTGTAGAGGACAAGTTACTAATTTCTGCGCATTGTCAAAACTTTTCTTGCATTTCTTAAAGTTTACATACCAGCGAAATGGTGCCATTTATTTAGTTAAATACTAGGTTGAAAGATAATGTCAAATGTAAGGCAACTCTTTTTTTTGTAAGGACCAAAAGGCTAATTATGTTTTTTTGCAAGAGACTCACTCAGTAGAAGAAATAACTACATTTTGGAAATTGCAATGGGGAGCCTCTTTTTAAGTCATGAGACATCACATTCGGCTGATGTATGATCTTGTTCAATAGGTTTTCCAGGCAATTGACCACAAAAGCGATATTAATGGTCACTGGCTTATGGTGGCATCAGAAATGAATGGAGTAATCTACTGTTATGTGTTTATGCGTATAACAAAAAAGTTCAGAACAGAAGATTTTTTTTCATCTTTGAGCAAGCTGTTGAAGGAATGGAAAGTGTTTTACACTGCTGAAAAAATCATAATGGTATGAGATTTTATTTGGTCCCTGATCTCTGGTTAGACCGTATTCCCTAAAGAGGACAGGGTCATAACTATGATGAAACTATACTTGAATTGGTTACAAATTTCACTTTGACTGATTATTGGAGAATACAAAATATACCTTGTTTAATGCATCAGGTAATGGTCAGTGCTCAAGGTTGGATTGTTGGGAAATTACTAACAATCAAATCAATGATGTTTCTAATGTGAAATGTCAGCATCACCTCTGACTGACCACTGTTTAATAGCATTGGGTAGATCATGGGTTGGGTTTCATATAACACGGCCCTTGTTTAGGAAGATCTTTTGAAATGTGATTTTGAGATAAATAAGATTCCTATTAAGTTGTCAAATTTCCACAGACAGATTCTTTGTTATTGGCAGATGATATTTACCCATAACTTCTCTCCTCAACTTTATGGAATAATAGAGTGATTACAATTAATAGTAAGTCAATATTCAAGAGTGAATGGTATGAGAAAGACATTCTGTTTGTAAATGATATACTGGATAGCAATGGAAATATTTTGGATTATGTGGCCTTTTGGAATACTTAAACTTAAATTTTACTCAGAGAGAGTAAAGCAAGATTTGTTAAAGCGATCCCTTTATCTCTGATTCAGTTAATACAAAACACCATTAGGTCTGCAAATATTAAATCAGTCTTGCCAAATTTAGTGATAAATGACTTTTTGAAGGTTATCAGTGATGCTTTAAAATCTAAGTTGTTTCACAAGTATAATAGAAAATTGTATATACCAGGTTCTGATATGGACACTTTATCAATTATGGAAAAGGCTCATTCTAAATTTATTAAATGGCCCATTTACCCAAAGGTTAAAGAAACTCATTTCAAAATAATTCATAGGGGTTATCTGGTTGCAGAAATTCTTAAAAATAGGTTTCGATTTGGAGTGGAACTATGTACTTTTTGTAATATGTCAGATTAGACATTAGAACATTATTATCAAAACACCCATTGGCTGTGTCTGAAACCGCCCCCTATCCACCAAATAGTGAACTATTTCAGGTGTCGGCCATTTTGAGGTGGTGTCCGAATTCATTCCCTACATCTCGTTCCCTACATTTGTTCACTCATTCTTACCCACAATGCAATGTGATTTTTAGGGTACATACGATGTACACTCTTCGACCCCTATTTCCCATAATCCAACACAGAGATGGCGTCAGAGTGCAAAAAAATTGTATTTTTGCGCCAAGTTTGTCAAGAGAACCCTGCGAAAATGTGTGCTCCTGTGCTCCTGCACTTGTGTTAGTTTTTGTTGGTAGTCTACTTTTATACAATTTTACTTCCCAAAGCAACAATTGCCTAGATATATCACTACACATCTTTCTTTCAGCTTTGCAAGACTTTACCCTCTTTGAATGTGGAAAAAAACAATTTAAAATTGTTCATAAACTATGAAATGGAAGGCTTAGAATATCTCCACTGATTACAATGGATGTGATATTTACCCATGAGAACAATCATATTGACCAAATCAGATAGGGATGTGTGATAAGTCAACTGTCGGCATATCATCAATCTTAAGTAACAGCCAATTATGTAAATCGAACCAGAAGTTCCTAGACATAGGGCATAAAAAGAATATGTGTTCCAAAGTCTCCTCAGCCACCTCACAAAATACACAGGGATCTACTTCAAATTTGAACCTTTTTTGAAGAAAGTCAGCGACCGGATAGATTTTATAAATTATTTTAAGGTTAGTTTCTTTGACTTTAGGGGAAATGGGCCATTTGATGAATTTGAAATGTGACTTATCTAAGGCATTCATATTCGGAACTTGTACACACAATCCTCTATTATAACCTGAAAATAATCTGGATTCAAAAATGTACTAATAAGTTTGTTATTACATTTGCTGTCATATAAGAGACATCCATTAATTACTATGTCTGGTAAGGATATCAAGGGTCTTTTTCTCGCATACATCATGTGTTTTGATTAGCTGTAATAATGGTAATGGTACTGCTTTGCAAATCGTAATATATATTCTCTATGAGTGCATTTTACATTATATTTGCACAAGAAAGCAATATGTTCCAAAAAGTTACCATTATCATCTAATATATCATTTACAAACACAATGCCATTCTCATACCAATCACTCTTAAATAATGATTTCCTATTAATTGTAATGACCCTGTTATTCCAAAGGGTGGATCCATAGGGAGAAAAGTTGTGAGTAAATGTCATCTTCCAGTAATGGAGAATTTGTTTGTGGAAGTTTGATAATTTAACAGGTATCTTGGTTATCTCATTAAATCACATTGTAAAAGAAATTCAAGCCCACCCACTTTCTTAAATAGAGATCTAGGTATGTGAAACCACATAGAGTCTGGCTGTAATATGTATTTTTTCAGTTGATCTTAAAGGTCCCAATCATTGACTCAAAGTCCAAGGCTTTGATACCACCCATATCATATTCTTTAACTAGCTGTGATTTCCTAATATATTGGGTTTTATCTTTCCAAAGGGACTGGAAAATAATTGTGTTGGTTTTTTTGACATTACTAGAAGAGACATACATGGAGTGACATTAAACAGTTTCGGAGAGATCGGGTATCCTTGTCTAATACCATGTAGTATCGAAAATCTGGGAGTTATATCAGGGTTCAGGGATACCGAACTATCTACGTCAGTATACAAAATCTTGATTATATTACAGAAATGATTTCCAAAACCTAGAAATTTCAGCATTTCAAATAAAAAGGTGTGTTCAACAGTATCAAAAGCCTTATAAAAATCAAGAAATAAAATAAAGGCATCAGTATCAATAAGGTCTCGATAGTCAAGCATGTCTAGTAACAACCTGGTGTGGTTATATATATTTCTACCCCTTATAAAAGCTGATTGACACTCATCAATAATATGTGATAATCCCTCATTCAGGCGATTAGCATAGATTAGTGCCAGCAATTTATAATCGTTACATAACAAAGTAATTGGTCTCCAATTATCCAGTAAGAGCATTTGTTAGGTTTGGGAATCAGTGTGATGAGACCATGTTTCATGGTAGGGGAAAGACTCCCATTTGAGATACAGTCTAAAAAGGCATTATACAGCAATTCCCTGATATCATTCCAGAAGAAAGAAAAAAATTCCAGTTATCCCATCTATTCCAGGAGACTTTCCTTTAGACATCTGTTGAACGGCTATGTCTAATTCCTCTATTCTTAGCTCATCTTCCATAATTTGTTTAAACCATCATTCATTGGCTTTTTCAAACCCTGGATTTTATCCAAGAAAATTCAGCAATCTATCTTTGAAAATTTGGATTTATATAAATTGCTATAAAAAGCTTTGATTTCTCAGATTTTTCTCCTGATGTTCAACAATAATGTCATAGATTTTAAGCTTTCGAATTTTGTTTTTTGTTTGTCTTTGTTTTTCCAGACTAAAGAAATAAGAAGAGTTCCCCCACCCCCTTCCATCCAACGAGCCCTAGAATGAATAAAAGCTTCCTTGGCTTTCTCCAAATATATATTGTCAAATTGGGACTGAAGGTTGTTAAGTTCAGTTTGCTCTTCCAGTGTCAGATCAGCTTTACAACACAATTTGTTTGGAGGCAAACTTGACCCAAGTAAAAAAATTTTTTTTGGAACTGCCGCAGTCTCTGCGTTGGATTATGGGAAATAGGGGTCGAAGAGTGTACATCGTATGTACCCTTGAAATCAGATTGCATTGTGGGTAAGAACGAGTGAACAAATGTAGGAAACGAGATGTAGGGAATGAATTTGGACACCACTACAAAATGGCCGACACCCACTATTTAGTGGATAGGGGGCGGTTTCGACTTCGGGACGATGGAACCGGAAGTGTAAAGATGCTAAAATATTTCCGGTTTTTAGGACTCATTACTGCGGCACTCTAGGATGACGTCTTTCGTGTGCGTATAAGTAATAACATTCATTCTTGGCGCGCGTTCTAATTTACCTTAAACTGATATTTTTGTCTTGTGTTATCGAGAAACTGCAGTCATATTTTTTTTATTTTAGAAGCTTGTCTTATACAAATAGTACGACAAGAAGATGTTTTCTTCTCGTGGAACTCCTATTTCGGTCCGTAGATCAAATTCGAAACCAGGCGGAAGAAAAACTTTCGTCTCTTCGCCATCAGGGCAAGTCTTCTCTCCGGTTCGAATGACTTCATTGCTGTCGAGGTAATTTCATTTCTGTTAAACTTTTGCATAATTACCTTTTCATAAAACAAACTTGTCACGTAATCCATATTACAATCATTTCAATAAGATTGTATCCTTTCCAGGGCGACTCCTTCTTCAAGAATTCAGAGTCAGGTTTGTCTGGAACCGGTCGGCTTCGATGTGCAATTATTTGGGTCCTCGTTGCCTGTCAAAGTCATGGAGGCTTTGACAATGTCCGATGGTATGGTTTTTGTGTTATGTAACAGACTTAGCTAAATCTGCAAGCTTTTGTTTCAGGTTTCTGCTCAATAACTGCTTTTGGAATTATTTATAATAAATAATGTTAATTCCATGTTAAAAGTCCAGCACGATAAAGGCACTTCAATAAGTACTTTAAAATAAGTATAATTTAATTGCAATGCTTAAGAAACCTTATTCCGAAATTTCTGTAATTACTGAAATAACGAATACCTGAAGCACTAGACTAGAAATTTAGCACAATTGATCAAAAATAAATTCAGTACCGTCCCTGGCACTCTTGTCTATTATGGTTGCAAAAAGGTAAGTGTAGAGCCCCAACTCTGTATATATCTAAGTACTGGGAAGTTGTGCACTTAAAAAAATAGGTGGACATTTGTACATTGGTTAAATCAAGACATTTGGTTTGATTTGAAGAACATATTAGAAATAATTCTGTACGACTGGAGAACTTTCACAAGCTTGCTAAAGAGATATGTTGAAAAGATGTACAGCAGTGTGCCTGTGCTGAAATTCAGAATAAAACATAATACACACAAAATAACAGCTGATGTGATGTTAGACCTTGCAGCATGGAAACATTTTTTGATCATCTGTAAATGTGGTCTAATAAACAGTATGTGCCTTAATAGGATATGTTAATTGTTAAATGGGTAGAGAAGTTTTAAATCTCAACAAAAATTGTGGTTAAAGCTTTTTCTGTTGGAGCCTTCATCTTAGGTGTTCTCTTTAGCAGGGAGTGAGATCTCGGTTAAGATAGATGGAAGTGGCTGGGCGTGGATGGTATGTGGGCAGAGATTGATCATCTGGAAGATTGGTTCAACTGCTGTGACCAAGGTAAAGTGCAGTATTTTCTAATGCAGTCACTTCGTCCTGGGGCCTCTTTGTGTATGCTGATTTTTGTACCAACTCATTTCTTAATGAATCATTGCCTTAGTTGGCTGAAAATTGCCTCTAACATTATCGGCTTTGTGTTTTGTGAAATGGATGTTATTGGTGTGTATAGTAAGTAAATAGCAACTGTTATACACGTAGATTTGTAATTTGTACTTGTGACAAAATGTGACATTTGTCAAATATATTTTTGATATTTGAGGTTGAAGAGTACTAGGGCACAAAAAATCCCATTGAAATCTCTGGGATTCTTTGAATGGCCCAAGCTTAGACTAACCCCCTCCCCCCATGTTTGCTAGTACATGGCACTTTCTGAAATTTACATATGAGAACAGATTGTACTCTTTAGAATGATGTAATTTTGAGGAAGTAAGTACAGCAAGTAATCTTCAATAGTTCAGTCGATCCTGTATGAGAAGGCCTGGACTGATAGAAAAACCTGTATTCTAATATTTTTGTTCAGTTATATAGACATTGTTTCATATTACACTTATTTTTGCACTAAGCAAAGCTATCGTGTAGCTTTTATTAAAATGTATACTGACTTAGTCTAAACAATGTATATTTAATGTTT
Organism: Hiodon tergisus; assembly: GCA_025775045.1. Taxonomy (NCBI): domain Eukaryota; kingdom Metazoa; phylum Chordata; class Actinopteri; order Hiodontiformes; family Hiodontidae; genus Hiodon; species Hiodon tergisus. The sequence continues at coordinate 4,453,311 of JAOVYW010000084.1, read as the reverse complement.
TAATTCATGTTAAATGTGTTTCAAATCCCCCAGTTGTCAGTTTGCAAAGACCTCGAGTTGCCTCCCAGTGAGTTTGCCTGTACTGCTGATTTGATTGCTATATCATCTCCGAGCTTGTTGGAAACCGCTCCGTTTCAGGTGGGTCATTGGTGTAGGTGAGTAATGTAATTAATTCCAGCATCCAGTGCATCGCTGTTATAGTATAGATTTAGTTGGCTTCAAAACTATTGTGATGTGGTCAAAAAATCTTACCTATTGTCTACGTGTACATTTCATATATTCTTTATACACAGTCAATCTCAGTCATGGCAGTTTCTCCGGAAGGAACAGTTCGATTTTGGCCCAGTCTGGCACATGAGGGTACTTACACAGAGACTTCGGCAGACCTATGTGGCAACCTCTGTAATTTTCTTACTGCGGTAAAGGTAACGGTATTCATCGAATTAGTAACTACTCTTTAAACTTACTTTAACTTCTTGGGCTAACCATCACACATATTATATTTGAAGTTATTTTGCCAAGTTGTGTAGTCTGGACTTTTAGGAACTGAAATTTTCAGAATTTTTTTAACTTTAAATTGCAATACATTCACAATTTGATTTCCTAGCATGAATACTTTTATTTTAAAACGTAGAAGTCTGCAGAACATGTGTGGCCATTGCCTGAATATAATTTTTAAAAAATGTAAACGTTGTTTTCTTAGGGGAATAGCTTTGTCCTCTCATCATACAAGAGCCAGCTGCTACGTCTAGGAGTAGAGAGTTCTGGGAAGCTCCAGCAGAGAATCCTGCAACAGGGGCACAGTGTACTGTCTGGGATTGGCCGTCGTGTCTCCAGCCTCTTTGGAATTCTAGCTCCTCCTACTGATTCAGTTGTGGGTTTTTTTATTTTTTTCTTGTATTTGGGAGTGGTTTTGTTCATGTGAAGATACATTAAGCCACCATGCAAGTGCCATTTTTGTACTGTAGGAATGGAAAAATGATTTGAATTAACCCTAATCATTATTGCTGTTTTCCCATAGACTAGGAGTTGGGAACCGTTTTACATAGTCAAATATTGAGACTTGATAAGGAATCGAATAAATACAACGTGATACGGCATTTGCATAATAATGAAAAAATAAGCCTAGTTTTGCAATGCAGGGGTTTACACAAATGCAATCTTGTGGTAATTCCATAACTTCGGAACTAAATATAAGTGCATAAAATAAATACGTGGTCATTTTGTTATATAATCCTAAAATTAAGATGTCAAGATGTTCCATTTGCCTGCTTTTATTAATTTTTTAAGTACAGCCTTCATTTGTAGAGAAACTTAACTGACTCGCTGGTTAATTTTCTTGATGTTGGATGAAGCTACTTGTACGTACCAATCACTTGTGATTAAGGGCTGAAAAGGGATTATTTACAAATCTGATATAGTGCATTTTTACAATCGATAGTCTGGACCTTAGACACTTTCTTTACTGGTTTATTTATGTTCCAATGTCCTGCTTTCTAATGGTAAACACTACAATTAACCTGTCTTTATGATTTACTTCTGAAGCTACACAGTCTAATGTGGGTGCAGGAGATGGGCTACCTCTACACTCTTACCAACTGTAGTCTGAACAAGTGGCAAGTGGAAGAGCGCTCTGAGCACCAGATGTTCAGCTGGGACATCAGGAGGATTCTCAAGGAGAACATTTCTGAAGCTATCTGGGTCAGTTCAAATGTGTATATCCTTCTGCACTCTTTTGGTTAGGGAAGAAATTTATGTGGTGCTTTTGGGGCCATTTTGTCTGTTTGCTACTACTAAGAGAAAATTGCAAAGTTTATGAATATACTTTGAGTATATATTTTTTATTACTGGCTGGCAGAACCTTTGAGCTCTACATTAACTCTTCAGGGCTCAGAAAGCAACTATGACGAAATCAAGGAAGGTGTGAATGTGTCGTGCCTTGACTTGCAGCTTGGGCAGTAAGTGTAGTCCTCATATTTAAAACATTTTGTTATTTGTAATCTATTAAGATGTGATTTCTGTCTGTTCATTTAAGAGAATCATTGCCATCATTCTTAATGACGTTCCAATTTAATCAAGTGACAAGGGGAATTTATACAATTTTAAACATCCTTTGTACATATATTCAATGAGTAATGCCCCTGCTGTTTTAATAGATTATTTAATTTGCCCAGAGTTGTTTTTGCAAACTAATATGAAATCCTGTTCAGTCCCTATAGACTCCAAAGCCTGTAGGTTCTCAACTTATTAGTTTTTCCATATATTTTAGATGTGACTTTGTAGTCTCAGTAGCTTAAGATGAGTATTTATCATTTAGAATCTAAAAATGATAGTTTGGTGGATTTGGGTAATGAAGGTTTTGAGGTTAATTTCCATATTTTTTACTCTCAGCATCAGAAATAATCTAAAGTTGTCCAACTTCTTTGCCACACAATTTATTTTACTTCAATTTTTTAATTTGTAAAATTTTTTGATTTGGAAGTCTTCAGTAATTGTTTTTCACAAATTTTGCTTATGCATGTCTGCTGAATGCACAAAAGGGAATTATTTTTATTTACCGGGTTACACCTGAAAAGATGTATGTCAGCTAAGAATCTACCCTCTACCATGTCGTTGAAGGAATGGGATTGTGATACTGGCTGCAGCATGGCATCCTGCTGATACCCCCTGTCTGGCGTACTTTTGCCTGGTTACTCTGCCGGTCAATGCTCCTCACATTTCAGATGATGTGTCCGTGGAGGTTACGAAGTACAACCTTCCCTTTCAGGTATGTGATAAAATAGGATTGTTATATCTAAAGCTCACAATACATAGTTATATAAATGGTACAGAAATTTTTCACACATCAATGAGTGTGAAGATTCAAGGATTTTTAATCTGTTTAAAAGATTAAAGGGTGTCAATGGATTACAAATGTCAAGACATTTAAGACATATTTCTAACTCTGCAGAGTGAAGACAAGCTGTTGGAAGTGCGTTTTGTATTACCCTGCTTATTTAGCCCTGTAGCTTACCTGTATAGCAAGGACCTAGTTTATGCTTATTCCACTGGCACTGTGAAAGCTGGCTTGCCTGAGGAAAAGATCACCTTTAATTCTCCAGGTTGGTGAATTTTCTGTCTCTAAAATTGTACGGTATATATCTAAATTTTTGTACCGTAGTGTGTGGTGTAGAAGTCCTGGATATTTTGAATGTAACCTACTAATTTCAAGTGTCACCTTTTAGTGCAATTCCCAGCTAGTGTCTTAAAATCTGTCTTAAACCAAGGTTTCGGATTTGATGGTTTTCTAGGCGGTTATTGCATTAAAGAATATCGTTAAGTCTGTCTGTTTATTTCTACAGGGGATCGTATCTTGGGTGCAGGCAGCTGTGCAGATCTTCCAGTCTTTTTTTCCCAGACAAATGGTCTAGTAGCTATAGTTGCCCTGGAAAACACCTCTTTGATGCTAGAGACTATGGAGGGCTCTCTGTCGTCCTCTGTAGTGGGAGTGACGCCTGAGGTGAGATATTGCACTCTTTGTCCTCTGTTGACCTGGTTGTTTTCAGGGCTACCTTATCTCATGTCTGAAAGTATTTTACCTAGTTTTGGCCAGCTTTTCAGTATTTGGGAACCGAAGCATGCCCTGGGTCAGCCTTATTTCATCTTGGCCCATTCTGTATGCCCATTCCCCTGCCTGATCCTCGCTTTCAGCTCCTTCTGGACTCCCTTCACCTTGTCCCCATCACCTTCCCTGAAGGCTCTCTTCTCGTTCAGCAGGGCCTTCAGATCGCTGGTAATCCAGGGCTTGTTATTGGGGGAGAGATGCAGACATTCCAAGTGGGCACACTGTTGTCCACACAGAAGTGGATGTGTCTGTAATGCAGTCAGTGAGACTGTCAATGTCCTGCAAACATCCCACAAACAAACGTTTGTGAGACTGCAAACATCCCAGGCTCTTGTCCCAAAGCAGTCCTGTCAGGCGTTATTAGTGTCCTGTGACCATCTCCTCAGTTTCCTGCTTGTCACAGGTTGCTGCTGGATCTTTGGTAGGTAAAGGGGCGAGAGGTGCACCAGATTGCGCAACTTATATATGACCACAGTGCTGAGGAACTCTATGGATCCTTGACGTTTGCTTACTTCCAAAGTCTTGTTTCTGGTTGGGCGCGCTTGACAAATGGTTTGAAGGTGACCTGGTTGAAGTCTCTGGAGATCGATATGAATGCGTCAGGGTTTTGTTTGTAGCTGGGCCATCACCGAGTGAATGACGTTTCATGCATTGGTTAATAGGCAGACGGCAGGTGTAAACAGTAACCACAACTCCATAATCCAGTAACCATAAGAATACTTTGATGTACAGTAATGTACAAATTGGTCTATCTTGGTTGGATAGTGGAAATGTATGCATTTTCTACGTTTAGTTGTTTTTCAGTGATGTGGAATTTACATCTGTGGAAATGGTTTAGTCAACTCACAGTCAAAACGGTTTAGCACATCAAATTAGTAGTTTTTGTTCTGTACAACGTCATTTGTTTTATTTAAACTAGATGTACTATTTTAATTATATAGATTTTCATTATTATAAATGCAGATCACGTGGTAGCACAAATCCCGTGCCATACTGCTGATTAAACTTTCATACAGTTATTAATACTTGAAGTAATGACAGTAGTGCTTGTATTTTCCATATGTTTTGGCTAGCTTGGCATTTTACTTAACTTCACGATTACTGCGGTTTGTTCTTGCAATGTATTCTTGCACATATTTAACGGTCCTTTACTGCCAGTTGGTAATGTGGCATGAACTGCACTTAGCTTGTTCATCTGCTCCAGCATGGATTAATAGAAATCAAACACTGAGAGAAACGCAACATTGTTGGGCGAAGGGTACAACGGTCAACCTGAGCTACAGATCACTCTGCACTGGCAGTGAAGTCATCAACAAAACTTAAGTCCTGTAACCAATACTGTGAGACCAAGTAAACACATTTTGTTAAAACCAAAATCCTACCAGTAATGCGACATACAAATGACAAAATTGAATCTCCTTCCAAAAAGGCAACAGAGCTCAGACAGTTGTCATTTCATTACGATAGAACTTGGAGGCATTTGCAAGCAAAAAAACATTAGATCTCATTGGTTAAAATATTAATGGAAAAAAATCATTTTTTTTAAATTTCCTCAGTGGATCGTGGTACATATGCAAAAGTGAGGGTGAAGTATAGGAATAGAAAGCAATGAATGACCTCAGACGGACACATTTGAGGGAACACGTTTGTTCAATGTGTTCCCTCAAAACGTCTTGCACGTCTTACTTTGTATTAGCTTCTGTAACTAGTAGTCATGTTTGTGTTGAGTTCAATCTTCAGAAACACAAATACTTTGCACTTCCGAAGTACAGTCCAGTAATAAAATGACTACTACAGAATGCATTCAATTAATGGGGGAGCACTCAAAAACAAGTGAATGTCGCAGTGTCAGAGTTCATATTGAAATTGATTGAATAATCATTCAAAATCAATGAATTATTCAAACCATGATGGCCTTAACAATAAAATATTTTAAAACCCTTAAACTGGGAATTTTCAAGATTAAAAAAAAATACTTTGGCTGTGAATTTGATGAGGCCCTACCCATGATGCTAAACCTCAGGTAAGGGTGAGACATCTGGACATACATTAGATTTAGATTTATCTGTAATATTGAATGCATTTTGAAATTTTTCTTCACTAAGGAATGCAGAATACTACGCTTGAGTAGAAAGCCATTCAGTTTCATCAACTTTCTTTTCTTAACCATTTGATGTGTGGATTCTAAATTCCCTGAATGCCCTCTCCCCAAACATTCTTTTTGGTGCTCGCAGAAGGCCTAATGTTCTTGAATTTGTTTGACTGGCAAATTTTATGTACGTAGCCATGTTTGTTTAGGTTCTCATCATTTAGTGCATTCAAAGATAATAATGGCCCAAAAAAAAAAACTGATGAAAAAGGGAGTGAAAACTTGCATGTGATCTCTTTATCTTGGCGAAAGTCAAGCATGTACTGTATGCAATTTTAGCAAAATAGCAGTGGCTTTTTAGGATTAGCATCATTTATTAGATGTTTTATTTTTTTTATTTCAGTCACTGGTTTGTTGTACCATTAGTAATTTTTGAAAAGTAATCGCTAACTGCCGTTTTAATAATGTCATTGTTAAATCATCTTATAAATGACTAAATGAGATCAGTTGGCACTTGGTTAGTTCACCGGCTAACTTTTCACTAGTTTATGAGATTGGTAGATGGCTAATGTTAGTAGTTAAACGAATGGACAGTTTCAATGTCTGAACACTTGCGTACAATTAATATATTGCTTGTTATGAAAACTTATATTAACTTGAATCTGTAAAATATTTTAAATTTGCTGAAATGTTTATTAATTAGACATTCTAATAACGGTATGATCACATGCTTCAGGGACCACTGGAATGATCGCACCGATGTGATTGGATGCGTCAAAGGGTTAACAAAGATTTGTTGAATGTGATATAGTAGCATTGAACATATATTTGAATGTTTTCTCTGCTGGTAAATGTACAAAATATTAAGATGTCTGTAAATTGGAATACTGTGTGAACCTTACTTTCTACCTTTTAACATGGGTTTGTTCTGCTCTCTGTTTAACAGGTCTGTGTAACTGACAAAATAAGCTGGCAATGATTACAAAGCCATATGCTTTTTGTCAACTTTATCTTAGTGTTTGAATGTGGTCCTCTGTTATTAACCTGGCCACAAGCCGGTATTCTGATTCTGAATAAGTGAAAATGGTACATTTGTGTTAAATTGTGTTTTGAACAAACCCCCTTGTATATTTATTTTTAACCTGGTTGTCTGTAGGCATGGAGCATTTTGTATTAATTGGAATAATTTGTAAAATGTATAATTTAAATTACCTTTTTGTTTTTAAGGGAGCTGCTATGGAGAGTTCCTCAAAGGTGGAAACTGTAGCACAGGATGGTAAAACCAAGCTTATGAAAGCAGCTTTCCTACAGTTTTGTCGGTAGGTGTGGTCATTTACCAAAAATGTGTAGCATATCATGTCACCAGAATGTCTGTAGCCTTTTATACAGAATTTATTGAAAAGAACGTATCAAGCCATGCCAACAAAGTGTTTCTGTTTATGTTCTTGACTATATTATTGCACCCTGCTGTCTCCACCTAAGATGATGCTATTGTAAAATCCTGCATCTGGGCCTTGCATCCTTGTCTTGTTAGAAAAGATCTGCTGGGCGCCCAAGCAATGATAAACGAGCTCTTTCCACCTGATACGGAGACAAGTACTGAGCTTGATGAGGTTGTGATTCAGATTGACTTGGATCTGGTAGATGATTACCCTGCCTCGGACCCGCGATGGGCTGAATCTGTGCCTGACGGTGAGGAAAAATGGTTATCAAATATTATGTGCAGGCCTATCTGATATGTACAGCTTAAAATTTGAAGCATTGGCAAGACCAATTGAGTTGGTGCATTACATATAGTGAGTAGTCCTGTTCTTGTAAATGTTTCGGTTAACATTGAGTTTATGGCTCTGGTCAACATTTGCAAGTAGTTCACCGGTGTGCTTTTTGGTGCTTTCCCCCCCGGATATCACTCAATGATTCATACTAGCAAGTAGTTGTATAGTAGAATATTTGCAAGGTATGACAGCACGCTTACAATTTGACTGGATATACTTGGAACAATTGTTGGGTAGGCTTTATCAGATCTGCCTGGTAAATGTATTTTTGAAATTTAATTTCTTTATTTTTTGCCTTTGGTGTCTAGAAAGCACTGGATTTACTGTTTCATCCTTGATTCTCCTTCATCAGTTAGAGGACAAGATGAAAGCCCACAGCTTTTTCATGGACTTCCTTCAGCAGGTAGGGAAATTTCTGGCTTCTTTGAAGTACATCAATCTTGCTGTAATAGCTTTGGGTGGATTAAATAAACTTGGAATTATGTTGAGTTAGATTGCCCTCTTAGAGGTTGTGGCCCTCCCCCGAGCTTTGCTGTCCATTTCCCCCTTGGGGAGTTTCCCCGGACTTGAAGGTGTGGCTCCCGGCTGTGTGACACACAAGGCCATAAACTCCACCTTTAATAATCCACACCAAATTCAGTCTTGATAAACATTCCAGTTTCAATAATTTTGAATAATTTGATTGGCTATATTTAATAGGCTATTTATTGACAAAACAAGAATAACTAATGGTTATGGGATTTAAAAGGTATTGGGATAAGGTTTTGGCTAGAGTAAGACCGAGGGAGGAAATTAAAAATGGTACGTTGTACTACTGTTCAAGTCTTTGTCTCCAGAACTGTATGCCCTACAAACTTGTCCAAGATACTTCTGCAATTAATAATGCGTAGTTTAGATTGTTATTGATAATCCTGACATTTTTTGAAAGAACATAAGAGAATTAACAATTTTATTTGTGTTAATCTTTTTGGTGAATTTCATCTCCATGCCAGAAGCTCCTAGGAAGCTGAAAATCCACATGCAGCAATGTTTTCAAAATCTAATAACTATTTGGTACATTTATCTATAAGAACTAAATATTTAGATTTATCCATCCAAAGTTTCCCCAAATCACACCAAGTTTGTTACCAACGGTTTATTTTCTCCGTTTGGCAATAGTGGCATCCACTGACATTGTCTTGCTGAAATAAGCAAGGCCTTCCCTGAAAAAGACATCTGGATGGCAGCATATATATTGTATATATTGTTCAGCATTAATGATGCCTTCACAGAAGCGCAAGTCACCCATGCCATGTGCACTAAGGCACCCCCATACCATCACAGATGCTGGCTTTTGAACTGTGCGCTGATAAGACGGATGGTCCTTCTCCTTTTTAGCCCGGAGGACTCGGCGTCCATGATTCCCAAAAAGAATTTCAAGTTTTTGTCAGACCACAGGACAGTTTCCTTTAGTCTCGGCGGCGGCGTTTCTGGATCTTGTTTATAAATGGTTTCTTCTTTGCGTGGTAGTTTTAACTTGCATTTGTGGATCCAGCGACAAACTGCGTTAAAAGACAATGGTTTTCGTGTTCCTGAGCCCGTGCATTGATTTCCACTACAGAATTGTGTCTTTTTTTAACGCAGTGCCGCCTGAGAGCCCGAAGATCGCGGCCATCCAATATTGGTTTTTCGGCCTTGTCCCTTGCGTACAGATTTCTCCGGATTTTCTGAATCTTTTAATGTTATGTACCATAGATGAGGAGATCCCCAAACTGTTTGCAATTTTGAGAAACGTTATTCTTAAGTTGTTGCACTTTTTGCCTGCGCAGTCTTTCACAGATTGTTGAACCCCTCCCCATCTTTAATTCTGAAAGACCCATCCTCTCTGGGATGCTCTTTTTATAACCAATCATGTTACTAACCTGTTGACAATTAACCCAATTAGTTGTGAGATGTTTCTCCAGGTTTTATTTTTAGCATCACACAACCTTTCCAGTCTTTTGTTGCCCCTGTCCTAGCTTTTTTGAAATGTGTTGCTTGCATCCAATTCAAAGTGGGCATATACTTTTCTGGAAACAAACTTTCTCAGTTTCAACATTTCATAAGTTGTCTTTGTACTATTTTCAGTTAAATATAGGCATTAAATGATTTGCACATTTCATTCTGTTGTTATTTGGATTTTACACAGTGTTGTACTTGTAAAATAAGAACTAGCCATTAAGAAACAAGCAGGGTGGTGATACTTAGTCTTTGTTTGCGCATGTATTTGTGCTTGTAGCTCGGTGGGGGCTGTCACAACACCTCGGCTGCACCGATGTTTTCTAAATCTTGTTACCAATACCCTAATCGTTGTCTCTTGGTCAAATAAACTCTACCGAGTAATATGGGAATGACCACATACAGAATGTAATAAAATGAATACAACTTAGTCTAAAACAACGGTAAACACTGTATATGTAGTAAATAGTATATACAAACCATGATGCACGGGTTCGTTTTTCTAATGCGCTGTTAATTTGAATGGATTTCTTCTTACAAAGTACGACATATTAACAGAAAGTTTAGATTCTGTATCTTTTTCAAATAATGATTAAATCTGGTCTTAACCTTAAATTTGCAGATTTTCTTTTATCTAAAATTAAATTTTGATAAGGGAACATAATTTCAAAGTGTTTGATTCACATTGAGTAAAGGTCTAGTGTCTCTGAAAAGACTTGGGTTGTAAAACTGCGTGGGGGTGAAGGGAGCTCTTTGTGTAAAAAAAAAAAAAAATGCTAAAGCTGCAGTCTGACAATTTTCCACCGTTTCTATTCTGAATCCTGCAGTGCTGCTGAAGAAAACGACAATGTTTTGGGTTTTTTATTTAAATTTTGTGGGTAAAATATTGACTTGTTTCCAGATTTTCAGATCATGGGTGCCAGCACTAATACCACTAGGAGGAGTGCCTTAATGGGTTAATGCTAGGGGATCCAGCAACCTTATGTTTATGTTCTGATATAGGAGAAATATTGAGTGTGAATCTTTGTCAATGGAGTAATTTCCAAACGATGTCTAAACGCACTATACCACCCCTTTCAGGTAGGCCTTCTAGAGCGCTTAGGCACTGTGACTGTGAACTCGGCTCCCATGGCCACACGCCTCCTGCTATGTGAGCATGCCGAGAAGCTCTCAGCTGCCATTGTGCTTAAGAATTACCACACCAAGATCCCTGAGCTGGTCAACAGGTCCATTCTTGGTGCCCTGAGGAAGAAAGGGACAGACGTACCTACCAGCCTCACCCCTGCTGATGTCTATTTTAGGGAGGTGAGAGACAAGATTTAAGGTGCTCTAAAAGTAAGAAAGATGGTGGCAAACCTATTTTCATGGTTTGCTCTTTGAAAGTTCTGTGTATTTGTGGCATTGCATTTTATAAACAAGTGTTTTTTATTGAAAAGTTTATGATACAGCCCTTTGGCATTTTATATTCCTTATATTTTTATAAGAGATTTTACGTGCTTTTGCACAACTTGAATCCAAAATAAAACATATGATTCCTTCTCCATCATACACATTACTGTGTGTAGGAATGGATATTCCTAAACTTAAATCAGGTTGAGTAAACTGACTGCATAACTTTTAAAAACCCTGCGCTTGGCTTCAATTTACAGTATGGGCCAAAGTTGCTGGAACCTAGTTAGTTTTGCTTCTGTAAGGTTTTAAAAACATTGCAATAACATCTGTCCTCATTGGCAGCGTTATATAGTGCTATGTTTTATAGGGTCCTCTTCGTATAAGGAATAAAGTTAAAGGAGGCTTTTTTAAAATAAAATTTTGACTATTTCCAGGTGTCTCAAATTTCCTCTATATTTGAGAGTCTGCTGGAGCAAGAGGAGCTGATACTAAAGGAGAGCCCAGTGAACTCGGTGGAGTGGGCAGAAGTAGTGGTTAATGTTAACAGCATAATCAAGGTACATAAAATGATTGTCCCTCGAGGATTCCTAATCAGGGTTCCCATGCGTCCTTAAACGGTGTTCTCAGTTTTTCAGCTAGACATGTGATTTAAATAGGTATCAACCATGGTAGTTATTTGTTTTTATTGTATTGATTTTCAGGACATGCTACGAGCAGCCAGCAATTTCAGAGAAACAAAGTGCTGTGCATACAGAGCCCCTGAGAACGATGCCACTGAACCAGAGTATATTCCTTGGACAGGTATTTGGAACAACCTTGGATGTTCTAATTAACTAACTTATGTCACTCCAATTCAAGGAGGTACTAGTAATTGCATGGCCAATTTTATTTTTCAAAGGAATACGATCACCGATATTACTGTTAATTTAACCATTTTTTAGTACTTAGCAAAAATTGCCAAACATCTTTGAATCTATCCAATTGGCCTGCAAACCAGAATGTCACGCAACTAGATCACAAAGTGATATCTAACGTCAGCTCGTGGCAGGCCAAGTGAGCCTTTGCATTTTGAAATCATCCTCCTTCTCACAAGTGTTTTATGATTTTGTGAACCAATTATTTTTATTAAGGTTAATTTGGCAAAACAAATCCCTGCCAGGATGAAAATTTTTTTTTTTTTTTTTTGCTACGTGGGATTTATGCTGTTTTCACGCCACCTAATTGCCTTGCACTCTTGATAGAGAAAAGCTCAACAGAGGTTTTGTAGTGCAGTTTTATTTATGTTAATGTGATTTAGTTACCATTAAAAGATTCTAATTAAATCTTAGGACAGTTCTTCTAATTTTAACATGAATGATCTCTGGAAACTCATTAAACGGGTAAAATGTAGAATCACATTTTCAAGTGGTTAAAAATGTCAATAATATACCACAATAATTTGAATATTTCAAACAATTGGCTTTTCTCTAGTCAGGCTTCTATAGTTATGTATTGTTTTATATATTAAAGGCTCTATGACGTGTTGCAGGTTTACCAAACAAATCCCATTGGCTCTGGCCCTTTACGCTCAACCTGAAAATTATTTCCGAAAGAGGCCATCTTGCAAGAATATTATTTCCTTTAATGCTCGTTCTCTCTCATTACCAGCCTCGAGTGGTTCCAGAGGGGTGCGTACAGTTATTATCCAACAGCACAAGCTCATACTGAAGCAGGTGTATCCACATGCAGATACAGAGCTGCGAAACACCCTGAATGAGCAATTGGTGCCAATGCTGGATTTCTTCTTTGGCTCCTATGTGGCACAGTTGACCTCGTTGAGTCATCCCAGTCAGCAGGAACGTTACAAGACCTTGGAAATGGAGTATACTCATAAACGCTCTGAGCTACTTTCCCTGCTCTGTGAGTGAAGAAATATTTGTTGCTGTGCTGCAGTTGTTACAAATTGTTATTTGACAACTATTCAGTGATTACCCATAAATTCTAATGGGTATCTTTTTTAATCAATTTGTATACACTTTATTTAATCAGACACAGCACTGGTAATGCAAACTTCTTTGTATTTATCTCAGTGGAACACGGCCAGTACCAGTGGGTGGCTGTTCTGGCTGAGAAGTACTGTGACTTTGACATCCTGGTGCAGATGTGTGAGCTTACCGACAACCAAAATCGATTGCAGCGCTATTTAACCAAGTTTGCAGACCAGGTAATGGGTATTGCCAATTATTTTAGTCTTTTCTCCCCAATTTGGAAGCGTTAATCCACGGAGTATATCCGCCTTCCAACAAGCTGTAGCATTGCAAGCTGCAAAGCCCAAACAAGAAGTGCAGCTAGCCTGCATGCTCATTTTCTTTAGTGCAACAGACCATTGGCATATTATTGATGACATTTGAATGATCTGTGAAATAATTTAATTAGTTATATTAGCAATTTAAAAAAATATTTATTTTAATTTTCCTGATTTAATTTCCTCAAGATTTTATTTATATTTTTTTATTTAAGAACTTTGCAGATTTCCTGTTCCGCTGGTACATGGAAAAGGGCAAAAGGGGGAAGTTGCTGTCTCAGCCAATCAGCCAGTACCAGCAACTGGCTAGTTTCTTACAGGCTCATGAGCATCTCAGTTGGCTACATGAGATCAATATCCAGGACTTCCAGAAAGTAGGCCTGATCCACCATGACAACATACATCAGTTTGTGCAACAGCTGTGTATAAAATGCCAAAGAAGTTGCTTTTCTCTCCCTTCCAGGCCCACCATACATTATATGGACTAGCCAACATGGAGACAAGGTATTTTGCTAAGAAGAAGACCCTGCTGGCATTAAGCAAGCTTACAGTGTTAACATCTGACTTTTCTGAGGTGGTGGTACAAAGGAAGCTGGGCGGTAAGACAAAATTGTCCAAACTGCATCCTCCCGTTTGCCATGTTGTATGCTGAGCACAGAATAGATTTTATAATATCTTAATTTCCACATACAATTAATTAATTAAATTGTAATTTCTCTACTGATGGCATTTATTTTGTGGTCTGGACCAGAAATAGTGGAGCAGGAGCATTTCCTCCTTCACCAGGGGACTTTGCCTAAGCAGCTGCTAGAGGAGAGGCAATTCAACCCGGACACTATGCCCTTGCTAACTGCCCATAACCTAATCAATGTGAGAAGAGATGTGTTTTGCCCAGCTTTCTTGGGTTTCCTCTTAACCACAGGCACACATGGGCACTTTCTAGGGAAAACGCTAATCGCTTAGCTCTAGTTATTGATTCTTAATTGAATATCTGAAGTGTGTGCTCATTGTTTAACACTAAACTCACTTAACTAATAATTTAATAATTAAAGTGAAATGCTAATGTCTATGGCTATCAGGAATAACACTTGTTTTCACTTTTTTAAGACGATGTACACCGATTTATTGTCACCAGAATGATTGTGTGTACTAAATTTGTGATTGCAATTGTTGTACTTCTGAACAATTTTTTGTTTCATAGTTGTACATTTGTGATGACAACAGGAGGGCAAATGAGTATGATTTCAAGAAAGCATTGGATCTGCTGGAGTATTTTGATAAGGTACTGCTATAAAATCCTACCATTTAGGGCTTCGTTTTCAGAGGGATGTGCTAACGGTATTCAGCAGGGTTATGCATTTACTGCATGAGCACTGTGAGTATAAAAGCATACACTTATACAAACTGGGACTCTTCTGGATGTCAGAAGCGCAGTATGCTTTTGCTTTGTTTTTTTTGGGAAAGGTTTCTAATTCATGTCATTTAGATGCATTACAACTTTGTGTTATATTTTGGTTTTATCACCGTGTCAATGACATGTCTTTATTACAGGAGGATATTGTGGATATCGAAGGTTTAAAGTGTGAGATCTTCTGCAAGGCTCTCAAGAAAGACAAGTATATAGCTCTACTGTTGTTGGCCCCCTTGCCCCAGTGGTGTTTTATTAAATTTACCTTTGGCATTGTAGATGTGATTTATTTTATATTTTTGCGTACTGTCAGCATTTTTTTATTTGTTATTTATTATATTAAGTTATTGAATTGTTGCATCATCCCATTTATATTCAATAAGTTATGTATGCAAAAATAAAAGATTTTCAATAGTACCTGACCCTAAATTCTAATTGAATTTCTCTGCAGCTGGTCTTCTGCAGATGGTACCGATGACCCTTTAGAAGCAACAAAAGACAGTATCTTTGTGAAGGTCTTGCAGAAACTTATTCAAGAAGGTGGGGACAATTGTTTTTGTTTATATTGCCAAAACAGTGTAATTTCTCACATACTGTGTCTTGCAAAGGTATTCAATACCTTCTAGCAAAGCCCCATTTTGTTAGATTGAAGACTTGTACTTTGTTATTCATAAACCACTTTATGTAACTGGTGCTTTGGATCATTGTCCAACGGAAAGATATACATTTTTGTCAGTGTTTAGCCAAGTTTTTCCTTGGATTTGTTTAGACTATGATCTATCAATTTTCCTCTTAATCCTGACAAGTTTTGCAATATGTGCGGATGAGAGCATCCACATAATAGGATGCTGTCACGACCATGCTTCACAGTAGGAATGGTGTTGACTGGGTGGTGTAGTATTGTTTGGAATTTTCTCCAATAGCAACGTTTTGCATTTACACCAAAATGATTATATTTTGTCTTATCAACCCAACATTTTCCCTGATTGGCTGTATTGATATGCCTTTGACTGAGTAGAGTTGGTTGAGCTGTAATTTCTGCCAAAGGTGCTTCCATCTGTATATTGATTCTAGATGTTTAACGTTTTACACTCATGGGGGAATAAATGAGCTAAGGTATGCAAATCGTTTTCAATTAAAAACTGAAGGGGGGGAACACTTTTGGAAAGCAATGTCATCTCCAGTACTTAGAAATTTATATTTGGTTGCCATTGTAATGGCACTTTGCATGGTGTGTCCCAGAGTGCTTGGCAGGGCATTTTAAAATTTTGGGTCCAGCATGACAGCGGCATAAAATAACCCATACCAACAGTATTATTGTTAGACTTAAATGTTCAAGATATGTGAACACGTAAGACTTAATGTGTAAATCAGTACAGGATCACTAACTGTATTTTAAACATTTCATCTAACTTCATAAAACCTTCATATTTCCAACTGTTTCAAGGTGTTGCTCTACAGAATTATTTGCCTGATGTCAAAGATCTGCTTCAGAGTGAAGAGTTGGAGACCTTGAAGTCTAAACCATACTTTGAGTTTCTTCTGCGGGCAAACTATGAACATTACCAACACATTCAGATGTAACATAGTACTTTTTGGTTGATATTTGTCATTTATTTCTTTGACTTGTGCGTGTCTTGGTTGAAGCTGGAATTGAGGTTGATTTTAATATTTACTGATTTTATTTTTGGTTTTACATGCTTTTGCAGTACAAATAAAGAAGCTTATACATTGCAGCCGTTCTACTTCTCCAGAAATTGTTTTTGACAGTTAAGCATATGGTGGTGTGAATTACTGCTACCACCCCTAATGTTTTTTGGGTTTGCAAAATGACATGCGCTCTTGACCCTAATCTCTGATATTTGAGAACTGACCTGTGACCTTCACTCAATTTGCTAAAATTGAATGTTAACGTTGAATCAAAGCGCTAAAATGTAATGTGTTTATGTATGTGCACCTCTAAAGCTGTTATTACAGTTCAGGCATTAAGTTGCGTGCAAAAAAATCCTGAGAAAAAATTAAAATTTTCAAAGTGCTATAAATGAAAAGCATAAATGGGAAATAATTTTACACACAATCTGAATATCAAAAAATGTGAAGTAAATAGTGCTTTGAGAGAAATCCGTGAGGTTTTATGCTTAAAAATGTGACAACTACAACTATCAAAATATTTGTCTGTTGTATTTGTTGGACTATGGCTGGCCTTCACTCAACTGGCAGTAGTACTGCTCGTTTCAGGCAGTAAAATAATGAGTATTAATTAAAACGACGAACTGATTTTAAAATCAGACTAGCGATGTTATCTGTAAAAATGTGAATGCAGATAAATGCTATCGTTCCAACCAACACTGCATACAATAGCATTCAATTAGCTAGCTTTCTGTATTTCACAATTTTTACTGTGGACATAAATGATTTTACTTGTATAAGTGATGCATTCATTTAATGATTTAGCCTGTCAATCCTTTAAAGAGGTCAGGGTGCCTGTCTGCCAAAATGCTTCGCTAAATTTGAGGTGTTGCCTCCTTGGGTTTGTCTTAATATGGACAATATGTCTGTTTGCATATGGGCTTGGATGGATATTCTTCTTTGCCCCGAAATACTTCTACATAGCATTCCAGCTGTTCTTTTTTCTTTTTCTTTTTTAGAGCAAGGGTTGCTATGCTTCTGGGCCTACCATCTTAAACATTTACTCTGCCTGGCTACCTAGTTGTCGTTTCCACCTGGCGAGTGTGGTATCCCTGTGTGGACATAAGGGAAGGTTATATTTAAAAAATGTTCTTTTAGTAATCGAATCGGTTAGGGTTTCATCACTGAAATGAATGCAGGCAGCCGGGTCGCGTGAAAGGCTACTTTTCCTAACTTGTCATATTTGTTGTTTTTTAAATGGGTTTGTATTTTACGTAAATTTTATAGCGTGACCCATATACACTCAATGGCCACTTTATTAGCTAAACCTTGCTAGTACCGGGTTGGACCCCCTTTTGCTTCAGAACTGCCTTAAGTCTTCATGGCATAGATTCAACGATTCAACGTTCAAAGTCACTTAAATCACCTTTCTTCCCCATTCTGATGCTTGGTTTGAACTTCAGCAGATCGTCTTGACCATGTCTACATGCCTACATGCATCGAGTTGCCTCCACGTGATTGGCTGAATAGGTATTTGCGTTGACGAGCAGTTGAAGTGGTGTACCATATAAAGTGGCCGGTGAGTGTGTATGTGTAGGGAACCCAGATGCTGTCTATTCCATGGGTTTCCAGGGACCGAGTGAAATGTCCCAATTCACCAAAACTACTTCCGTCAGGGTTCCCACGCGTCCTGAAAACAGTTGACCAATTTTCCAGTCATGGAAAACGCATGAAAAATGAGATGAAAAAGTACAATGTCCTGGAAAAATTATTTTAATATTATGTTGCGGTTGCTCGGTTATGTTGCCGGGACAAAACAATGGAAGCCCAGCTGAATGTGCATGAAACATCGGCTAAAAACTGGCTAACGGCACTTTTTTTTTTTTTTAACTCTGCTAGCATTGTCTCTTCAAATGCTATGCTACGTTATAATATTGACCGTAACATGACATGAAACTTTATAGCCGTAGCTCATAGTGGGTTGTGATTAGCTTTGTTAGTAAAGGGGCTAACATATGGTGTGATAAACTGATTTATACCACGGCTTGGTTTAATTTCCTATTGTGATGTGTTCTTTAGAGCATCAATTAACTTTTGATATTTGCAAACCTATGGCGTAGTCCCAGTTTTTTGACATATCAATAATGTGCCGTTGTGACATTGATCAGACGGACATTCAGAGAGCAACATGTCTGAAATAGCTTTTTGTACCGTTACACTGCATTTGGGCTAAGGACCACAGTGGTTTTAGGAAGCTATGGTTCAACAGTGCTGGTATTTGGTTCAATTCTGGTATTCAATGCTGGTATTTGTCAGTAGGCAAAATTTCAGGCTATTTGTGTTAAGGCTATTCTGTTAATGAATATACATTATATAATATATATATAAAATTATATATATATATATATATACAAATTATATTATGTATATATATATATATTTATTATATATAGTATGTCAATATTTTAACAATTGCCAATTTCAAAGCAAAACGGCAAAGAATAATTCAAAGCATTGAAAAGATGGAGAAGGAGGCGGACGAAATGGCAAGGATGCTAAAGTCAAGGAGTAACAGTTTTATTTGAATCTGACATTTGCTGTGTTTTTCGTTATTCTATGATCAATTTGTCATAATTTCTACGCATGTAATAGATGATTTCATAGATAAGTTATAACCATCGAACTTTAAAGTTAGACTTCCACATAGAGGAACATATTAGTGTATGATGCGATATCAGCTAGATCATTTCTGAAAATGTCCTGGAAAAGTTTTGGAAAATGATCGATCAGTCAATCAATCAATCAATTTAATTTTTATACAGCGCTTTTCATATGTTGCCATGTCACAAATACGCTTTACATCGAGAAAGCTATAGTATGACCCCCCAAAAGCATGCCAGTGGCAACAGTGGCAAGGAAAAACTTCCTAGGTTTGCAGGAATAAACCTTGAGAGGAACCCGGCTTAGTGGGGGAGCCCATCCTCTGCTGGCCAGCACTGGGAGTTAAATTAAAGAATTTAAACGTGTGTGAGGCCCTCCGGTAGAGGAGTTCCAAAAAAAAAAAAACGGAGTAATATCCGGAGAAGAGGGGTAGGGTTATGTCCAGCCAAATGGTCCACTGGTAGCGGTGGTGAAAGTGATGCAGTCCTGCACGGTGCGTCACGTGATTGCTCGGAAGAGAGAGAGAGCACATTGTTAATGGTTATCTATGAAAGCAGGATGATCTTAAATTAAGTAATTTGAAAATTTTTAAAGTGGAACTTTATGAGTGGTCACAAAGAGGGCGAGTGCCGGAAACAACACATGGCTATGAAGGTGGTCCGAACCCACCCTGCCCCACCAAAGCCAGAACCCAGCCAACTAGGGGGGGACCACCAATGATGGAGCGACAACAGGAATGGTTCTTATCACCAAAAAATTTCA